>PVLA01014747.1:0-28835 GCA_004027455.1 Hydrochoerus hydrochaeris
CTTTGTAGTTGTGCTTGCATCTTCTAATCTGTTCCATTGATCCTCAGGTCTATTTCTATGCCAGTACCAAGCTGATTTTATGACTGTGGCTTGATAGTATGGGTTTCAAGGCAGGAATTTAGATGCCTCCTGCCTTGCTTTTGTTGCCTAGAATTGTCTTTGCTATTCTAGGTTTCTTCTGTTTCCAAATGAATTTTAGTAGTGTTTTCTCTAGATCTGTGAGGTATGTCAGTGGTATTTTGATTGGGATTGCGTTAAATCTGTATAACAGTTTTGGGAGTCTAGCCATTTTCACAATGTTGGTTCTTCCTAACGAAGAGCAAGGAATGTCCTTCCATTTTGTAATATCCTCTTCAATCTCCTTTTTCAGCATAGTATAATTTTCTGCATATAGGTCTTTTACATTTTTAGTTAGGTTGATTCCTAAGTATTTCATTTTGTTACATGTTATGTAAAGGGCGATATTTCCATAATTTCTCTCTCAGTGAGTTTTTTTGTTTGTGTACAGGAATGCTATGGATTTTTGAGCATTGACTTTGTATCCAGCTACACTGCTCAACTTGTTTATTACCTCTACCAGTCTTGTAATGGAGTTTTTGGAGTCTTCAATATAGAGTATCATGTCATCTGCCAATAGTGATAACTTAACTTCTTCCTTTCCTATCTTTTCTCCTTTTATTTCTCTCTCATGTCTGATTGCCCTGACTAGTGTTTGCAGAACTATATTGAAACAGAGTGGTGATATTGGATATCCTTTTGTTGTTCCTGATTTTAAAGTGAAAGCTTTCAGTTTTTGTCCATGTAGTATAATGTTGGCTGTTCGTTTGTCATAGACTGCCTTTATAAAGTTGAGGTAGACGCCATGTATTCCGAGTTTCTGAAGGGTTTTTATGATGAACATGTGTTGGACTTTGTCAAAAGCTTTTTCTGGACCATGTGGTTTTTGTTTTTGGCTCTGTTGATGTGGTGTATTACATTTATTGATTTGCATATCTTAAACCATCCCGGCATTCCTGGAATGAACCCCACTTGGTTATGATATATAATCTTCTTGATGATTTGCTGCATTGTATTTGCCAGTATTTTGTTGAAAATCTTTGCATCAATGTTCATTAGTGAGATTGGCCTATAGTTCTCTTTTTTGGTTGGATCTTTCTCTGGTTTTGGTATCAGAGTAATACTTGCCTCCAGGAATGATTTAGGGAGGATTGCTTTTTATCAATTTCATTGAAGATTTTAAAGAGTACTGGCATCAAATCTTCTCTAAATTTCTTGTAGAATTCAGCTGTGAATCCATCCGGACCTGGGCTTTTCTTTGTTGTTAAGTTTTGAATTACATTTTCAATTTCATTAGCTGATATTGGGTTGTTCAAAATTGCTATATCTTCTTGGTTGAGCTTTGGTAGTTCATATGTTTCTAGAAATCTGTCCATTTCCTCTGTGTTTTCCACTCTATGTGAGTAGAGATTTTCCAGGTAGGTATTCATGATCTTTTGAATTTCCAAGGGATCTGTAGTAATTTTTCTCTTTTCAGTTCTTATTGCATGAATTTGGGTTTTTTCTTTCTTTCTCCTGATAAAGTTAGCTAGGGGTTTGTCAATTTTGTTGGTTCTCTCAAAAAACCAGCTTTTCCATTCATCAATTCTTTGTAATTTTTTTTAGTTTCACTTGCATTGATTTCTGCTCTAATCTTTACAATTTCCTCTCTTCTGTGAGCTTTGGGTTTAGCTTGCTCTTCTTTTTCTAGAAGCTTGAGAAGGAGCATTAGGTTATTTATTTGTGCTCGTTCTGTTTTCTTGATATGACAATTTATTGCTATATATTTCCCTCTTAGGACCGCTTTCATTGCATCCCACAGATTACATTATGTTGTTTCTGTAGTTTCATTGAATTTTAGGTATTGATTTATTTCTTCTTTAATTTCATCTGTAGCCCACTGGTTGTTCAAAAGGCTGTTATTTAATTTCCATGTATTTATGTAGGTTTTACATTTTCTTTTGCCATTAATTTCCAATTTCAGTGCACTATGGTCAGATATTATGCATGGTACGATTTTAATACCTTTGCATTTACTTAAGAATGTTTTATGGGATAATATATGGTCTATTTTGGAGAATGTCCCATGTGCAGCTTAGAAGAATGTATATTCTGATGTGGTTGGGTGGAACACTCTGTAAACACCTACTAAGTCCTATTGCTTGCAGGTAGGATTCAGTTCTCTTATCTTTGCAGACTTTTTGTCTAGTGGATGTATTTCTTTGTGACAACTGGCTTTTAAAGTACCATATTATAATTGTGTTCCTGTGTATTTGGTTTTTCATGTCCATTAGTATCTGTCTTATATAGTTGGGTGCTCCTGTATTTGGTGCATATATATTAATAATTGTTAGTTCTTCCTCTTGAATTTTTCCACTAGCAAGTATGTAGTGACCTTTTCTATCTCTTTTAATCATTTTAGGTTTGAAGTTCACATTGTCTGCCAATAGAATAGCTACCCCTGCTTTTTTCTAGGTTCCTCTTGCATGGAATACTGTTGTCCATTCTTTGACTTTTAATCTATGAGTTTCCTTTTCTGTCAGATGTGTTTCTTGTATACAGCATATTGTGGGGTCCTGTTTCTTGATCCATTCTGTGAATCTATTTCTTTTTATAGGTGAATTGAGGCCATTTATATTTATGGATATCACTGATATGTACTGGCTCGACTTTGTCATGTTATGTTCCTGTTGTTTATTTCTGCTTTCCCCCTTACTTAATTGCTTCTCTTACCTGGTGGTTTCTTTCTGTTGTTGTTTTGGGGATTGTGGTCATTTATATCTCTGTGTAGTATGTCTTTCAATACTCTTTCTAGGGTTGGTTTGGTGGACATGAATTTCTTCAGTTGTTCTTTGTCATGGAAGTATCTTGTTTCTCCATTAAATTTGAACGAAAGTTTTGCTGGGTACATCAGTCTGGGTTGAAGGTTGTTTTCTTTCAGGGCTTGAAATACCTCACTCCAAGCTCTTCTTGACTTGAGGGTTTGTGCTAAAAAGTCTGTCATGATTCTAATGGGCTTTCCTTGATAGGTGAGTTGTGTCTTTTCTCTAACAGCTTTAATATTCTGTTTTTATGCTGTATGTCTGAGATCTTAATTATTATGTGTCTGGGTGTGGATTTATGTTGATTATGACTGTTTGGTGTTCTATATGCCTCACTGATCTGCATATCAGATTCTTTCCCCATGTTTGGGAAATTTTCTCCTATTATTTCTGTAAATACTTTACATATGTCATTTTCCTGGACTCCTGTATATTCGCTAATGCCCATTATTCTTATATTGTTGCTCTTGGCATCCTCATGGGGCTTCTGGATTTTCATTTCATGTTGCTTTGTTATTTTTAAAAGTTCTTTCCTTTCCTGATCACTAATTGTGATCTTGTACTCAAGGTCCAAAATCCTATCCTCAGCTTCCTTTAGGCAGTTTTGAACACTTTCAATAGAATTTTTTGTTTCTTGGATATCTCTTTGTTTCATGAATTCTGCTTGTTTTCTATATTGTTCATTCAAAGTTTCAGTCAGTTTCCCATGCTCATATACTTTTTTCTCTAGTTCTTCTTCAGCTGCATTCAACAACTCCTTTAATAAAGTTGTTGTTTCTGTCTTTACATGGGAAAGAACTTCTGATTTGATTTCCTCTATAATCTGATGCTGTTGTTTTTATTTCACTTGCTATCATTTCAAAGATTTCCTGGTGTGTTACTTTTGGGGTCCTCTATTTCAGTGTCTCCTATACTTGCTTCTTGTGAGCTATATGTTTGAGACTGCATTTTGCTTTTTCGTTTTGTCATTTTCACTCTGCCTGGTGTTTTCTATGTGTAGGAGAGGATCACACACGCTCTTTTCAGACACACCAAAGCCTTACAGTTAGTTGGAGGGGTTTTACTACTGGCCCTGTTTATCCCCTGTACACCTCTATTTTAGGGGTATGCTCACCACACTGATACAGTCAATCTACTGTAGTCTAAGGTTCACCACCTGTGAGCAAATTTCCAAATTTTCTCACAGTGACTGGAGCCTGCTGAGATCTTCTGATGTTCCAGGTGGGAGGGTGGGCCCAGCTGAAGCAGTCCAGGGCAATTTTCAGTCTTGGGCGGACCTCCTCAATGTTCCTGGTGGCAGTGCGGGCCCACTGGGGAGGTTCCGCGCAGGCTACCCCTGAGGCAGTCTTCTGCTGAATTCCTGGTGGCAGGGTGGGCCCAAGGTGGAGGTTTCGGGCAGCCTACCCCTGAGGTGGGCTTCTGCTGAGTTCCCAGTGACAGAGTGGTCCCACAGTGGAGGTTCTAGGCAGCCTATCCCTGACATGGGCTTCCACTGAGTTCCCAGTGGCAGGGCGGGCCACAGGTGAGGTTCCGGCCAGCCTACCCCTGAGGCAGGCTTCCGCTGAGTTCTCAGTTTATTTCTTGAAGGCAGGTATTCTTTCCGGAGTGAGATGAAATCTCAATTTTGCATTTCTTGAATGACCAGTGATGGTGAACATTTCTTTATGTATTTATTTCCATTTGTATATCTTTATCTGAGAACTGTATGTTCATCTCAGATGCCCATTTTTGGAGAAGTTCTTTGAATTTGGGGGGCTTGGTGTTTTTCAGTTTTTTATATATTCTGGATATGAGTCCTTTGGCTAAAATTCTTTTCCATTCTTTGGGTTTTCTTCTCATTCTATTGGTGATTTATTTTGAAGTGCAAATTCTTTTTAATAATATGATATCCCAGTTGGTTATTTGAACTGCTTCCCATGAGGTTTGTGTTTTGTTCATGAATTCTCTGCTTACCCCTATGTTTCCAAGACATCTACCTACTTTGTCTTCCAGTAGATTTAGTGTTTCTGTTTTAATATTTAGATCTTTGCTCCATTTTGGCTTTAATTTAGTGCATGGTGATAAGCATGGGTCTAGTTTTACTTTTTGGCAAGTGGAGAGCCAATTTGAGAAGCATCACATTTTCCAAGAGTTTATAATATTGGAAGTTTCTGATTCAAAGACAGTGTTCTAAAGAAAACAAATATGTAAATATTTATTGGAAGACTATGCATATGGTTCAATTATCTATGATTTCATTTACCAGAAGATATAAATGGAACCCAAACTTCTGAATAAGTCATTGTACTATGATCATAATAACTATTAATCTCATGTTTTCAGTGGGGATGACAAAACTATATTGTGTTTCACAGAACTAAGTTACCCCTTTCAGATAACAATCTCAGACTTTTGATCTAAGGCTGTTATTTTCACTTATGTATGTCCACATGAACAAATATGCATAATAGCTTTTAACAGTGGTCTCATTAGCTGTACTAATGTTCTTTGAATATTTTCTAAGCCTGAGTTCCCTACATCAAATGTCTTCAGGGGTCTAATATAAGTGTTTGAATCAAATATAGTGTAAGATAAGGAGAAATGATACTAACTGAGGCAAATTGGCTAGCAGATATCCTGCAAAATTTTATTGAAATCTAATTATATATATCTGAAAGATCTCAAGGCCTGCTGCCACCACTCAGTGTAAGTCTGGTGCTGCTTCTTTTTCAGGTTGCTATTATCCAAGGGGCTAGATAATAAATACATCAGTTTTGTAGGGCATATATATACTGTATGTTTCAACTTCTCTCTTGTAGCATAAAAGCAACCATAGATAGGGCTAAACAAATGAACATATGTTTCAATAAAACTTGAGTTATAAAAATAGGCAGCAGGCCAAATTTGGTCTATGAGCTATAGTTACTGAAATATATTCTAGGGCAATCTAGTGCAGTGTGAAGAGCAACACTCATCAGATGGAAACTTATTAGAAATTCACATTAGTAGTACCTACTTAAAACATTTTGTGGGTAGTACTCAGCAACTTGTTTACCAGTTTTCAAATTAGTTCTGATGCTCATATATAGTTGTAGAGCAAAAAGATTAAAGCAGTAATATAATTTATTTTTCTTGTTCCAAGTTATCAGTAGCATGTCTTTGAAAATCTTTTTTTAAAGCTTTATTTAAAACCATTGAACTTGACCAAGCATTTTAGCTATAAATACAGATTATTAGTTTGCTCTCTTTTAATGAAATTCTTTCTGATATAAAAGGCAGTTATTATATAGTTTTTATACTACCTAATCATCCCTAGCGTTTATTTGTGATTAGAGGCAATCTATATAGACACAATAATAGTAGCAGAATAAACATTATTATATGATAAAACCTGTGATAACCATTAGTTGTTTCATTTAAACTTTTTCATTTATGCATCAGACTCAAAACAATTGGACTTCTGAGGAATTAAATAGACAAATTGAAAATTCATTATTTTTTTACTTTTATACATTAAAAACTCACTGTTGTTTCTATGAGAAAGCAATCAATATGACATCAACTTTGAAAAAAATTTCATGTGCATTTATAACATAGGGTGACTTTCATTTTTTGTGTGTTCTCCAAACATCTGGAACTAGATGATCTGTGTAAGGTTTACTTTTGACTTGTGGGCCAACACTTCGTTGCCCTATAAATCAAGACTGAAATTTTATATTATAACCATAATAAGCATTTTTAGAAATCTGGAAGGAGAGTGTCAGGTGATTTGTTGCTACTTAATTCGTACATACCTAATGTTTTTGGGGAAACAAAGCAATCTTGAAAAAAGCTACCCTTTGTTTCACCTTTGCATACAGAGGTCAGAAATGTAGTGTTTTCTCTAGAACTGACAGATTACAGAGCATAACTTTGTCAGTACTGACTATTGTACTGAGAAAAATCGGTGAAATAATTTTCAGTAAATAAAATTCTTCGGCAGAGACATGTACAGTGATGGAAGTGCAATTTGTGTCAGATGTGACCAACCCAAAATTTTTACAATTTTAAGGACCTACCATCTAATGAATTATTCAGTTTTTGCTTTTTTCAAGAATTTTTGAATGTCTAGGTATTGACAATTTTATAGAAAATATATTCCATTCTCCTGTTGCAATGTTTATGTTTTCAAAAACTTTCCATAGTTGCACTATCTGGCTCAACATACATTTTAAGAATCTTATTATAAGGCAGTAATGGATTTAAGTTTTGCTATTTAAAAAAATCATCTAGGGCATTCATTTATCACCAAGCTTTCAAGAAATCTCATTTGAACAGTTATGATGATAGTTATGCTTTGAAAAATGTTGTGCTTCAAATTATTTTTCACTCAACTTTAATTATTTTTATTCCCTTTGCAACAAAATGACATGACCAGTATCTAAAAATAAACTGTCACAAATGACTTCTTTTCCTTTCTTAATGTAAAGGGATAGTGTTATGGAGAAAGTGGAAAGTTTTTGTTGATATTGGCCACTTATATTAAAATAAGGTTACAATTAGAAAAAAATAAAGTCAATTACTTTGAAGACCTACATCTGGAAAATGTATTCAATATACTATAATAATTGAATTATTCCAAGTTGTGATGTGTTCATATCATTGTATTTAAAGTTTTTAAAATTTTTATTGGTACGTGTTTGCAGTACATAATATTTATGGTCCTGTATGGAGCTGGTATACTTATATATCATATCTTAATTCCATTTTTCTTCACTTTGAGACCATAATGTTAAGTAAAATAAATCAAACACACAGCTTAAATACTGCATGATTTCTCTTACATGAGAAACATGAATTATAAATACAGAGCAAAATAAAAGATAGGAAATAAGAAGTAGAAATATCTTTCTCAAATAGGAAGGGAATCAGGAAATAGAGGGAGTGGGGATAGAGAGGAGGGAAAGGAGATGAAAAAAGGTATTTGAAGTTCTTCTAAAGAGTTTTTCCCTGACACTTTTCTCCCCATATAAAACTGGTTATGAAAACACTTTTGAGAAAAAAAGAAAAACTGATTTTAAAATCTTAAATAGAATTCCCACAAAGAACTGTAGCTTCATTTAGAGCAATGTCAGCAACTGAATCAGAAAAGTGAGACAGGTACCCACACACTTCTTGTCAGCACTGAAATAATTGCCATGATGCCTGTCTTAATGGGTATCAGCATAACCTAAAATTATTCTACTGTACCATTTTTATATTCTCCTCTTCAGACAGAAAAATGATAAATTAGATTGTCACTAGCTAAGAAACGAGCACAAAAAGTGTCAGTTTGAAAGGTAAAGCTTTGGTAAAGCTTAGACTATTTGGAACAAGGAAGAGGATAGGGAAAGGGCATCTTGGGAGACTTGAGACTCACTCTTGTTTCTTCATGACCACTTTATGTTGGACAAACTACATCATTGCTTACTTCATCTATTAACAGAAATGATCACATTTTTTCAAAATTATTGTAAGAATTAAATTAGATATAATTAAAAATGTTCAAAATGTGAAATAAAAGAATAAAAGGAAAGTAGTACTTATAAAATGCATGGGGAATAGATATTTGTTGAGAGAAAAAGTAGAATAAAAACTTTATTTTAAAAGTTAAATATACAGAGATTTCCCCTCATTTGGGGTCTGTTTTCTGAAATGCTAAATTCAGCTATTTTGTTGCTCTACAAAAAATTTGAAGGAGTGATACTCCACTTACTTTTGATATTGCATGACAGTGAAAAAAGACATTTTTAAAATGGGTGACTTTTTAAAAAGTTTTGGGATCACGGATATAGCCTAGTACAAACTTGAGTCTGATTCCTGACACAAAAAAATAATAATTGTAAAAAAATATTTAGTTTACATTAGGATGTTCTTTATATTTTATTTCAAAATAATTACTTCATATTCTGAAATATGCTTTGAAGCATCCATAATTTTGATTGCCTGTGAACATACCATTCCTACCCACATACAAAGATATAGAAAACTTAAAACACTGCTTTATGAGAATCATACAGAATGTGTTTAAGTGGCATATTAAGATCAAGTAGTAGTTAAATATATGTAAAACTTCGAGAATGTAAATTGTACTAGAGAAGGCAAGTTATATATTCTGTGATTCATATAATGAGTACAAAATCATATGAAAAACCCAGTCTGGATAGTCTTACAGTCATTCAAACACAACTCTAAATAGTACTTTTAGTATATATTCAGGGTAGTGTTTAAGCTTTCCTGAATCAGACATTCTAGGTGACCTGAAAACTGAATTGGAGCTCTTGGGATTGAAACTGGGGCATTTCAGATCAAAAAGCAGGACAAACCTTATATATAATTTTTAAATAATATGAATTATATTATTTACCATACTCACTGAAGACAATGTGAAAGTCAATTCTATTTTGTTTCATTGTATTTAACTAATGCTTTTACTTCAATTATAGTTTATCCTTTAAGTTTCTTTCAGGTGTTTTAATCAGCAATACTGATAGATTTTCAGTTTTTTATATAATCTTGATATAGTGGATTGAGTTAGGTATGATATGTTACATATGTATACCTTATACCTGTACCTTCTCAAAGACCTATGTTTAACAAGAAGGTTATAATCAGAATAAATAAATATCACAAGAAATCTTCATTCATGTTATTTTAAAAGTACCCAGTTGTTCACAGATTCATATTTTCTAAAGTTTCAAAATATAAATATGAATGATTATATCATATCATGCTAAGACTTTAGTTAAGAATGATTTTGAACATTAGGGTACAATAATATTTTATTCTCCCATCTTTCTGACAGTGGCCTAGCTGGGAGCAAAATCTTAAAAATTTAATGTGAGTTATATAAAGAATGAATGCTGAACTAGATTATTTCCATAGGGTGATTTTATAAACCTAGACTATATTCATGTCATCTGAGTCATCCTGCCAAAACACTTTAAAAGGTAGATATTATCACCATTGGTAATAATAGGAAAATAGATGAGTAGATTATATCAGCCAAGTTATTTTAGATAGTAAATGTATAACATAGTATTCTAAGACATCTATGCTCTTCACTATATCACATGTTAAATTTTAAGTAATATTGTATACCTACCAAATAATATATGTGTTTGTGCATATATGGTATAATAAATATGCATGAGTCTTTCTTCTGATTTAATAACCAGAACATTACCAATATTGTTTTCATTACTATAGAAGTCCTACTGTGTCTCATTAGCCTGCCTTTTCTCCAAGTATTTATCTTTTCATTCTTCTTAAAATCATTTCATATACTTCTCTAAATATATCATTTAATTACACTTATCTCTAAGGTTCATAAAAATGTTATCAATCTGCCTCTTACTTTTTTTCACTTACTCTTCAAAACAGTTTTTTTTGTTGTAGCTATATAGCCCGTTTATTTTCACCTCATATGGAATTGCATTGTGTGCTGTAGCTAAATAGGTTTATTTATCCTCCTGACCATGGATATTTGCATAGATACATATGTTTATATACTAAAGAGTATAATTGCTGGGTTATACAGTTTGTAATTGCTTATCTTTATAATTTGACTCTATCATTTTCTCAAAATATCATTTGTCTTGTACTTCCATTAAATTTCCCGGTATTATTGTATTTTTTCATATATCTTATTATGCAGTTTATTTTTCAAAAGGCTTTTATAATTTTTGCAAAAAAAATCCTAAGAAAGAACTTTTACCTTTATTCCTTTGTTATGTGTAAGGAAGCATATGTAGAGAGATGCATTAGTCAATTATGGTCCTCATAAGTAACAAAATAAGTTTCAGAAGAGATTTTTTAGTGTGGTTCTCTTTGTTATGTACTGTAATTACTCTATGAAAAGATGGATAAACCCAAAGTAATCCTAATCCATGTTTAAAGAGATTAGGCAAAAGCAAGGGAAGGCTTCATATATCTCTCCTCTGTAATGCCTGGCAAATATATGTTTGTTGAAAGAATAAAATAATTCATTTTGCCCTTAAAAATTCACGTAAAATATTTACAGAAATTTTAATTTGACTACTGTAATGCTCTGAAATACTGACAAAGATGTAAAGGAGAACTAAACAGAAAACAGCAATTTTTTCAAAAGTTAATACAATCCATGTATATCATGATTATTACAAATGCAAAAAAAGTTCTTTTTACTTGAAGTTTCCTTCTTCATATTCTTCTGTTAGTCCTTGCACTTCCAGGGAGATAAGGGAAAGCAGTGTGGACAGCACTACTCTCATACCTAGTGAGTTGGAAAGTGAAGGGACAGGAATCACTGTAGAGAGGACTAGAGATTCAGAGCTGAGTCTCAGTTCAGAGCAAGAAAAGCTCTCTCTCTCTATTATTGTCTAGTCTGCTTTCCACCCTCTCCAAATCAACTCATACGTTTATTTCTTAGTATTATTTAGAATGTATTAGTAGTTTAAAATTTCAATTTTGATCTTATAGCAAATTGTATAATCTGAGCCATAAATGGATATAGACTATCATTGAACAATGCGAAGTCAGAGTGGGATTTATAAAAAGGCTAAGGGAAAAATCAAATGTTTCAATTAGATGTCTTTATTGGTTCTGTTTCCTTATTTTTTGTATATCTAGTTCCTATTTAAGTGCAGTGCCAAAAATTTTATAATGCTTTTTAAAATGTCTTCCATAGTGCATTTTGGCAGATCTAAATACAACTATTAGTTTCCTTTTTAATGTCTCATTCTTTTCTACCTCTCCTCACCTCATAAAATATCTCACTAAACTCCTGTTTCTTCCCACCTACACTGTTTACATAAATGTTCTCCTATCCTGCTTCTCCACAAAGGTTCAGAAGTGCCTTTTAGAATTGAAATGTTTTCTTCCCTGGACTCTTTAACTCTGTGTTATAGCCCCTAGCTCATGCCATATCATCTAGATAAACACTATTCCTCAGAACATTTAAAAATCGTTTTAAAGGAGCTATGTAAAATTTAACAGATAGATCATAATATTACTAGTTTATAATTGATGAAGTGCTTTTATGGTAGTACCAGATTTGTTCTTCACAATGATCAAGTGAAGATAGTATAAACAAAGTATAAACTAAGTATCATTATCTAAATTTTGTAAGAGAGTAAATGGAACTTCAGAGAGAGAAAGTAGCATAGAGTGGCATAAATAACATGGATTAGGTACAGTGATAGCAAACTTTTTAGGGATTTCAATGATAACAAACAGCCCACTGCAGCATGTGTGCTGTAGGTTTGCCACCACTGGTTTAAGACATCATTCCAGGTGGTCAGTAGTACTTTCTGCTCATTGTTCCTCAAGTGTGGCTTTATATTAAGTAAGTAAAAGCTTTTTAAAAGCATTCATATATGAGCCCCTCCAAAACATAAGTTAGACTCTCTGTATTAGAGGCTGGCATCAATATTTTTTAATGATGCCTCAAATGATACTTGTATGAATCCAAAGTTGATAACTGCTTTGGTACACTGTTACTTAATTATTTCTCTACCAGAGAGTTATTTATGAACCATGATTTACTTGGAGGAAGCTTATTAAATATGGAGATTTTCTATACTTTACCAAAGGGCAAATGGTTAAGAAATATGGAGCATGAAGTCTGGTTATAGATGCTATCAACCCAGAGCCTATACATTAATAAAAGCAGCAAATTTTGAATTTATAACAGTAGATACACATGACTTATAGTCCCTCTCTGCAGTAAATACATACTCAAAAAGATTAGACTTGTTAATTGAAACATCAAATATGTTAATTGAAGTAATTATTGTACACTTGTAATAAGAAATGAAGAACCAGTGCTGGAATCGATATTGTATTGACAGGAACAGGAACTAGTTTGTGAAACAAGAAATAATAATATTTCAAACATTTATTATGAATAATATTATACCTGGATTACATTATAGATTATCTATTGTGCCTTACATGGATTATATAACATAGATCTACATAGCCACATAAGATGTGCAAATCACAGAAAATATAGAACTATTAGTTATATTCACTGATTTTCTAAGGCATTTTACCACTGCTGAAGAAGAAGTTTTTAATAACTTAATCCCTTAGGTTGGGTTAGAGTGACCACCAACATCAGATAGTAATTTAGGTGAAATTAGATCCTAATACAAGTGAAATAATAGATTGAAATTATAATTGACAGTGACAGGTTTAAAGACTGATCAGAATTAAGTAATTATGACAGTGAACATGAATCACTTATAAAATGAGATAAAATGATCTCTGAATACAAGATGGGAAAAGACTAAATTTACATGAAGATAGCAGAATGTAATCTGAGGTTTAGCGTGAATTATACTGTGTGAGGAGTGAAATTGTACCTGTGAAACAGGAAAATTTATGAAATGGTTTTGGCATTAGATTCTGCTATATTGTTTTTTCCTTATATTTGGTGCAGGACTATATCATTTAAGGTAAACTAGATTATATTGTAGTAACAACCCAAAAATATTAGTGGCATTTAAGAACACTTGTGTCCAGTGATCACAGTGCATATATACTGTGGGTTGCTACAGCACCACTGTACATCTTCATTTGAAAGGACAAGGTGAGAGAATAGTCTCTTTTAGAAACTTCTGGTCATCGTAGCAGAGGGAAAAGAGAACATTGTGAGTCATGTAGTATTTCTTAAATTTTCTATATTGAGATGAAATATATTATGTGTGCTCACAATTTATTGGTCAAAACAAATATTTTCAGTGGCTGTAGGAATTTTACTTTTCCCTTATGAAACAGGCAGTGTATGTTTGGAAGCCATAATACAATCTGTAATAACAATCTATGAAGAATTCTGACATAAAATTATATTAGCATTTGGGGGACAGTAGTGTTTATTTGGACATGAAGAAAGAGATAAATTATGTGGAGACGTTTTAAATATTAAATAATAAAGATTGGGTTTGGAAACTTTTCTCTCCTCAAAAGTACTGTATACTGTTTGATATATTTGCATGTCTGTCTATCTGTCTGTCTTGGTATTTTAAGTATAATCTATTGGAAAATAGTTTGGATTGGGGAAGAAGACTTGAAATTTGTGCAAGTATAGAATTTTGTCTTGTAATCATTTAGTATTAGTATTAGGAAAACTTAAATGGATATTTTTTCTGTACAGTGTCTCTTTTGAGGTGTACCAAATTAAGTCTAAACTTTAGGCTAGTACTATTGTTTGGGCAATTTAGTACTATATTCAAGGTATAAATATTTTATCATCATGGTCTATAAATATTGAATGCCTAATTATAAACAATACTTTTTCAAATATTGCATAGTTACTGAAAAGGATTGGTACAGGAAAATACACTTTAAATAAAAAAATAGACAATGATATGAATTAATTAATTTGTAAATAGTAATTTGTTTTAACTTTGTTTTCAGACAACCAAGTGATATTCTTGAATTAAACAACTATTTATATTATATTTCATTTAAGATTGGGTGGAGTATTTAATTTCGTTTTAATTGCATTTGCCCCCCAAAAAACATTGTCTCCACCACTTAGACCATTAGAATATATTAGATTTTCTCGACCTTAGAATGTATTAGATGGTCATTACCATAACATATGGAAGCTAGGGAGGCTGCTTATTCCAAAGAAATTCTACCTTCATTGTATGAATGTAGAGTTCTTGTTATCTTTTTATGATATGAATTTTAACGCTGAGAAAGGCTCAGATATACTTGTTAAAAATATCTGCTGAGATCTACAGTTGAAAATTAAACTCACATTTGAAATGTTTTTTTTTAAAGAGAAAACAAATCAAGAAGCTAACAAAAAACATCAACAAAAGCAAAATAACAACAACAAAAACAATAGTGTTACAGGATTTCAAACCAAGATGATAGGAATTTAATAATGGTTGTTTATTGCATATTGTTATCTTCAAAATAGTTGCTCAGATTACCAGATACTGGCATGAAAAGTTATCAAACAATATAATTTCTCTTTGAGCAGTTTCTTTCCCTTTTTAAAATGCTTTAAAAACTGTGAAACTCAGTCTATTTTTGAACAAAATAAATGTGTGAAGAGAATAAATGTTCTTTAATCATCTTGGCAATTACAAATTTTGTTTTCAAAAATACAGCTTTAAAAGTTTCATTTTCATACCTCATCTCTGAAACCAGTGACATTATTTATTATGAATAGTGACAATTGAGAATCAATGGAAGAAAATATGACATAAATTTAGATTCTTTGATAGAATTTAAAGAGCATCTTGAAAAAGTAAAGAAAAGTGCAGTTGAATATAAAATTTTTACTGTGAAAATATTGGTAGTCTAATGGGAGAGACTAAAACTAGCTTATACATAACTAATGAAACATACAATAATGTAGTTAATGGTCACCTTGAAGGCCATTCAAAACCATTTAGGGCTTGACTCAAGGCCAGCAGAATGAACAAACTTACTTCATAATGGAATTTAACTAGTTGCTTCTTTAAGCTACCCAAATAAATCTATGAAAATTCTGGGAACCATTATCACTATAATGAGTTTGCTACTCATTGGTATGTTGAATTTTTTATTGCACTGATATTTTAAAATTTTGGATGTTTGTTAGAGACCCATTTAATTACAAAACCACAATACACATCCTTTTTGCCTTCACTCATAAATCTTTATGTGCCAGAAAATTAGTTTATGTACCCATCTAATGATTGAGACATTAGTTTTTTATGGGTAAAAGACTAGAATGATTAGAACTAAATGGGGCTCTGTTTTAGATGGTTTCATGGGAGATAGAGTCGAATTTTTAATAATACTATGCAAGATATGGAAGAACTGTCCATGTTATAGACAGAGAAAATAGTTAACTTTTCTAGTAACTGAGCAACTGTTTCCTTTCACAAATTCAATGCTATAAAAGATTTAAGAGCTGGATTTGTGTAATAAGTAATGTTCTCCTTTTAAAATTAATTAATTAATGATATGTAACCATCAAGAGACAACCATGTTACCAAGCTCATTTTGTATACTGTATAGTTTCTTTGCCCTTTTTGAAATACATATAGTGATTTTTTATGCCTTGCCCCTTCAGTACTATCTCCATATACTGTGCTGGAAAATATGAGTAGCTATATCTATTTTATTTTATATTTTTGAAAATAATAAATGACAGGAAAAAAATGGAGACTAATACTAACACTAATTCCAGCTATTGAAATTGGCACAGATGAAGATTTTGTCATATTTTCTTCAGGGCTTTTTAAAAAATAAAATTGTTTGTATTTCTGCTTTCTTCCTCAAAGTTATACATTAAGGTTGGCATGTATTCTTCCAGTCCATATTTATGTACTTTGCTACACATCTGTGTATCATTCATAAATAAGACATCATGCTTTTCAATTTCATTAGTGACAAAACAGCACTGAATTTAAAAAATATAGGATTATAATAGGATGATAAAGATAATTTCAGAAGTTTGATAGAGTGCTAGTGTTAATCTGTGTTGCAACTCTTTGAAGGGTCATCCATTAGCCTCAATATATTAATGCACATTCTTAACTTTTAAAATAACACATTAATATATCCCTATGACTTCCTTCTTCAATTTCATCCCTCAGCAATTCTTTTTCATGTCTCCTAACCACTGTAGAACTGAATGATTTATTCATAGTGCGTTTTAATTTTAAACAATTTTGGTCTCTTAAACCTTTCCTCATGGTTTTTCTGACCAAGTATTTGCTCTGTCTTCAATTCTTCTTGTCCTATCAATGTAATTTTACATCACTTTCTGTGGAAAATCTCTGGAGTCCCTCCAAAATATGATACCAGAGCTAGGTTAAAACATTTTAGATATCTCAAATCCTGAAAGATATGTAAGATGTATGTCTCTCCCCTTACTGTCATATTATTCATAAATAAAAGTAATGAAATATAAATAAATAAAAATAATGAAATCTAAAATTGGGCTCTCTACTGAGTAGTGATTATAGTACTTCGATAGTTTTATTTTTGTACTGGGGATAGAACTCATGACCTTGCACTTGCCAAGCAGGCACTTGTGCTGCTGAGCTAAATCCCCAGCCCCTACTTTGATAGTTTTATTTTTGAAGAATTAGATAACAAATTCTTTTTTATAAAATAAAGGGTTTTTTTTGTTTTCTGAGAAGTATACTAGTATATGCCAGTTCTCTAGCCATTACAGTGGTTATTAAAGATTTTTTTCTGTAAAGAGTTTATTTTACTAGAGTATAAACAATTTGACATATTTGCTATCTTATCTCTAAAACAAAGCCAGTGCCTAGAAAATGTGTGTCGGTCAATAAGTATGTAATAAAAGAAAGCAGTATTAATCTCATTTTTCTATGGTATAGTATATAATTAGTCAAAGGCCTTGTTTTCTTGAAGCGTATACTTGGAGTTGAGCAATTCTGACCTGAAAGGAAATAAAAGTCATGTCCTTACTGTGTTAAACTCACTCTGTAATAGAATGAGTCTTCACACAAGAGAAAATGTAATACAAAAAATCTACATCTAAAAGGAAAACTGTCTGCATTTTATTTCATAATTCACAAAGCATCCACAAATACAGTATCTCATTTGATCCTCACAATAAATTTGAGAAGTATTTTCATCTCAGTTTCACATATTAGGCAACAGACTCAGACAGGCTAAGTGACTTGCCTAGGTATATGGCAGTTAGACAGAACTGGAATTCACAACCTGATCTGACTCTATATATGACCTCTTTATGTGGAAAAACATGTATCACTTTATGGATATAGGTAAATTTAGTCGTTTCTATCATCGAAAATCTCTAACTTGAATACTTCTTAATAACAATCAAAATAAAACAGTATTGCAATTATAATATATACTATCTTCTAACTAGCTGGTAAACTAGTAATTTTTATATTTCAAAAGAAAGAAAGACAGCAATTAGGATTAAGATTTTTCTGTCTCATATCTTCCAGAGCCTTTTTAAACCAAAGACTCTCCAACTTGTATATTCATTTTTAATACTATTTCATTTTTTGATATCGATAATATTTTCATAGTGAGATAGGAAAATTTTAAAGCATTGAACTTGAGCCTCCAAAAATAAGAAAATATAACTTACTGTTTCTTTATAGATAATGGCACTAACAAATTCTATTCGTGAGTCTGTATGACTTTGTTACATAATATTCATAAATGTTTCTTCTATGGAGTCTTCTTTCTATAACTTCAATGTAGAGACAAAGTCATTTTTATATAATGGTATTTGCATCACCCAACACATTGTAAATGAAACTATACCCAAAGCCATTCTAAAATGAAAGTTACCATATAACAGAATGAAAGCAAGTCAGATATAAAAATCTTTGTTGCAGAACTTATTGGCAGAATTCTTCCTCATTGTGCTTTATTCATAATAAATCAGGGGTATTTATATCTTAGGTGTGTTTGATCATCACATTCTTTTGCTTATATACCTTCAAGGATCCCCTGTTTGTGTACAAATTAAATTTTGAGCCTTCCTCATCAGTCTCAGATTTTACCTCTTTTTGCTTCAAAAGTCAAACTTTAGTAAGAACAAATATTATTAAGAACAAAATTTAGTTCCCTGCATACATCTGACTTTAACGCTTGTGCTTTTTAAAATCATTTTGCTCTTCTTGCCATGACTTTTCTTCACCCCTTGTCTAGATAACTCCTGTTTATTCTGACTGTGGTAATGCTTCATTTCCATCAAAATTAACTTTGTGATGAAATTTCATACTACTTCTCATAATGACTACCAAATTACATTCCCACCGGAAATGTACAAGAGTTTCCTTTTGTTTACATCTTCATCAATACTTAATGTCTTTATTGTTTCATCAGACTACTTACATAGCTTGTCATCTTTGCTTCCTTCCCACCCTCTGCTGATGTGTCTCTTTGCAGTTACCAATGTATTTTGCCAACTTTAATGAAGTATACATGGCAAATAAAATTGTATAATTGTTTTGATATATGTGTACACTGTGAAATAATTACTACAAATAAGCTAATTAACATACCCATCACCTCACACAGTTGTGCATTTGTTGGTGTGTGCTGTAACTTAGTCCTTTAGCACATTTCAACTGTGCAATACATTGTTATTGACTGTATTCACTATGCTATGAGTTAGGTCTTCAGAACTGTTAGTCAACATATAATCAAAGTTTGTTCCCCTTGACCAATATCTTTCTCCCACCCTCTACCTCTGTAATCATTCTTCTACTTTTTGTTAGTATTAGTTTAAGTTTGTTTTGCAGACTACATGTATAAGTGAGATCAAGCTGTATTTATCTTTGTGTCTGGCTTATTTCACTTATCATAATGCCCTCTAGATTCATATATGATATCACAAATGGCAGGATTTCCTTTCCTTTTAAGACTAAATAATAATACTCTAAGTATGTTTATCTGTATGTGTCACAGCTTTTTACACATTTACCTGTTGTGAGATATTTAGGTTCTCTTTTTTCTGTATTTTGAATGCTGTGAATAATGTTGCAACAAACATTAGAGTGCAGATATCTCACTGAGATATTGATTTTAATTTTCTTTTTATATATATACAGAAATGGGTTTACTGGTTCATATGATAATTTTATTTTTAACTTTGTGATGAAATTTCATACTATTTTTCATGATTCTACCAAATTACATTCCCACCAGAAATGTAAAAAAGTTTCCTTTTGTTTACATCTTCATCAATACTTAATGTCTTTTGTCTTTTTGATAATTGATATTCTAATAGATGTATAATTTTAGTTTTGATTTGCATTTCCCTAATAATCAGTGATGTTGAGCAATTTGAATATATATTAGATTATTTATATATCTTATTTAAGAAAGAAAAATATATATTCATGTTCTTTAACCCATTTTGAGTTACTTGTTTTGGTTGCTAGTGAGTTGTGAGCTTTGTATGTATTTTAGGTATTAATAGCTAATTAGTTGTATGATTTGTAAATATTCTCTACCTTTCAATTCTTTTGTTGATTTTTTAAATCTGTTACTGAGTAAAATAATATGAGATTTGGCATAATGCTTTGGTAAGAAGTTAGGGATCAAAAAATATCTCAAAATAGGGTGTTTCACTACTATGTCAACTACTATGTTTCTAAAAGATCCTTCCTTAATGTATGATGATATTGATTAATATATATTAGCATCCAAGAAAATAATCTATTTCAAATGTAATAATTATCTGTAAAAGTATGTAGATGCAGAGTGTATTATTTTATGTAATGTGTATAAAGTTGCTGCAGTTATGGTCATGGAGATACCACATTACACAATTATGGAATCAAGGCCTCCATTAAGTTCAAAGGAACCTTTGGAATAATTAATTTTTCTCTGTGTCTATCTAGTCTTAGGCAATGATAATAACAGCATTCACGTGTTTGGTAATTTACAAAACATTTCCATGTTACTTGGTATTTATAGATCAATAAGGAATTATATTTCTGAAGAAAACTGAGTTAGATATAAGCATAGCTATTATTTTTATCTACTAATTATACTTTTGTGACACCAAAACAATTCAGTGGGCCCATATATAGTACACAATACAACTATTCATGATAGAAACTAGAAGCATTAAAAATAGTAAAAGAAAGAAATTTAGTGTTTACATCTACCCTAGAAAAAATATTAAGCTTCTTAGACAACTTGGTAGTATCTCTCATTAGAGAAAGGCAAATTAAAACAATACTGAGATTACATTTTACTCTAGAAAGAATGACTATCATTAAGACATCGAATAATAACAAATACTGGCAAGGCTGTGAGAAAAATGAATCCTACATTGTTAATAAGAATGTAAACTAGTACAACCATTATGAAAATCAGTATGAAGATTTCCCAAACAATTAAAAATAGAAATTTCATTCAACCGAGGTATTTCTCTTCTAGGTATCTTCCCAAAAGGCTTAAAGACATCATATTACAATGATGCATGCATACCCATGCTTATAGCAGCACAATTTCTAATAGCTAAATCTTGGAAGTGTCATATATGTCCATCAGCATATGAATGGGTAAAGCAAATATACACAACAGAGTAGTACTCTTCCATAAAGAAGGATAAACTTGAATCATTCGTAAGAAAATGGATGCAGCTTGAGACCATAATGTTAAGTGAGATAAATCAGACACATAAGCTTAAATATTTCATGATTAAAGTACAAAATAGAAAATAGGCAAATAGGTCTTTTACACAAGGGAAAGGAACTAAGAGATGGGGAGAGAAAAGGAAAAGGTAACAAAGAAAATAATTAATATGTGTATGTACATGTACCAACTCCCCATGAGGGATGTAATCATTATGCACTGCAAACCTGTACTAATAAAAAAATAAAAATGGTAAAAAGAGTGAAGAATGTTCTGTAGTGTGCTGTAATGTACAGAACAAGGCATTTAAAAATACACATATGTACAGTTTGATTGCCAAGTATCTCTGTCTACTGGAGTGTGTTTTATCTTCTCTGTGTCTATTTCTTTACAGAAGTATAAACAGGGATAAATAGCCACTAGAGTTATGCGTACCCACATTCTCCTCCCATTCTTTGTTTATTGTTCTTTTCTGTTATAACTCATAACCCTGTTAATCCTAGTGGAAACAAAAAAATCGTGTTAACTGGTCATTTTTAAATTGCAATAGATAGAAATTCTCTTTCTCAAATCAGTGATGGCAAGAACACTATCAATTTTGTGATCATTGAGCTGGTTAAAATGGTAAAGGAGGGTGCCAAGGAAGTACTTGGAGGATAATTGTATATCTGTCTTGTTTTCCAATGACCTAAAGAGTGAAATTAGAGCTCAGTTATGACATTTTTGCTAATACATTTCAGGACAATTCTAATACCTGCCTATTCAGCGGGAATATTCTAGGCACTCAGAACATTCAGATTTTGGTCTTTGATGAGTCTAAATTTAGTTTGGACTTTTATTTCTATCCATTGCTAGTATTTTTTTTCTGGCACTGTTTTTATTTCTGTCCACAAATCTAAGTGATGAGTATTATGAGTATTATAAACTCCTTTTCCATGTATTGCCCTATAGAAAGAATGGTTTCATTGAACAGTAGATATCATCATGGCAGAAACCTCCTCCTAACGGAAAGGATAATAGGAGAAACATTTAGTGAATACCTGAGAACGAAGTCCCATCATCTTTTCTTCACTGTTGTTTGTTTGGAATTTTTGTGAAACAACTTCCTACTTTGTAACTGTTAGATGGACCATAATATATTTCTGTAGACATCTATTGCTGTCTAACAAAAAAACTCTATTGAAATACAAATTTAAATTAAATTGTAGATTGTCATTTGCAGTGACTGCATTTCAGTTGTTCAATAGTCGCTGTGTCTAATGGCTGTCAAACTAGACAGCACAGACCTAAAACATTTCTGTTATCCCAGAAAGCTTTATTAGATAGTATCAGTACTTAACCTGGGATGTTGTACGTCAAAAAACTGAAAGTAATCAGAATAAGTAGTAAATGGGTGAGTATTATTCTTGCTTGTTACTAAAAATAGAATATACTTTTCCTTTTGGAAAAGTTATTAAAAACTTTTAAAATGTAGAAAGCACTACAAAATAATTCAAAATTAGTAAGAAATGTCAAAGTTTTTAAAAAAATAACGTTTTATCTCTCCAGCTAAATGACAAGAATCATGTTATATAGAGAATTGCTTAGATATGGCTTCCATTTAATCTGTACATTGAGTTATTTAAATATATTTGCCTAGTGTTTTGTAAATTAGAAGATCATGATAAATCTAATCTATCTCTCATGTCTTTTCCTCTCCATTTGTCTCCATCATTTTGATCTGACTCTAAAAAATTGTGTTTATATTTGTTTTCTACCGTGAAACATTTCTTAGAAATATAGTTTATATAATTTACTTTTATTTACACATCTAACCTTCCCATGGTGGTTCTTTGCAACCAGTTTCATTTTTATCTTTACATTAAAATTTTTTAAAAGCTTCTCTTGAACCATTTTTCTCAGTCTCTAAGTTAAAGTCAATGCTATTGATCTTTCTTACTTTCTGAAATTCTCTTTTCCTTAACTGTAATACCAGTTTCCCCATTTAATCCTGGTCTTCTGATTAACTTTTCTTCTACCTGACTCTCAAATAATCATTGCCTGAGATTTTTGTCCTCAGCTCTCTTCCCATCATCCATATATTCTTCCCTGATGAGTTCATCATTGTTGTTTTTATGCAGCTTTAATTATTATTTCAATGTAAATATCTCAAAGATTTGTCTCTAATTCAATTCCAACTAAGTTTTTAGCTGCCTGCTACATAGTTTTATATAGTATATTCTGTCTTTCAGCCACTTCTAATTTCAGATGTCAAGAATATAATTATTTGAATCTTTCAAATATTTTTTTCCATCTTTACTGAGCCATGTATTCATTTGCCCAAGCTCTACTCTGAAATAATTTGTAACTTCTCCCTCTCCACTGTTCTCTGTATCTGTCAGTCAGTCATCTAATTTTCTCATTTTTGGCTGCCTGTATTTCATCCACCTATCCTCATCCCCCTTCTACCATCATAACTTCAGTTCAAGCCCACATTACATATTTTATTCTCTATTGATCTTTTTCCATCTGATTTTTCTTCCAAATCTATATATTCCCCATGATTTTCATAAAATATAAATTTGGTTACACATTTCCCATATTCATATATCTGCAAATACTCACTTGCATTAGAATAAATTTAGCACTCCTCTGTCCTTTGTAGAGATAAGGCATATATACTTGCTATATCTAGGAAGATACACAGTTTTGTAGAAATTCCCATGTTTGAAACATGGCATGAAAATTACTGTCATGCCTTAAGGGACCCTAAGAAAGCAACAAGAGTTACCTATGGGAGTTGTTGGCTGGAGTATTTCAGCTGTATATAACTTTCCTCACACACTCACAACTCATTTTACCATGTAATATCAACTATAAATATTAAGTAGGCCAGCCTCCTCTCAACCCTTCCCCAAGGGCTGTAGAGAGAAATTATCAGTCAGATTAGTTGAGCTTTTGCCAACATGGTGGAAGATGCTTTGAAATAGAAATTATATTGTTAGAAAAATGAAATTTTTACTCACTATACAACAGAATGTTTTGCAGTGTAAACCTCAGTAGTTCTGGATAATATAATCCCATATTTTTGTCTGTTTCTTTCCCACTTATTTTGCTCACACATCTTATACCCTGACCAATACAGGCTCCATTCTCCTTAGTGATTTGTATTTGTTCTGTGTATTCAGTAAACTGAAATATTCTTTTGCTTTGAGTCTCCAGTTTCCAGATTTGATAGAAATTTAAGGCCAACTAAATTATCAAAATCTTTCCATGTATTAAGAATCATCACATCAGAACATATCTTCTTTTCTATGGCATCATTTGTTATCATTTATCTTGTCTACTTTGCATTATTATTTGAATAGGTTCTGTCTCACTAAATTATTTTATTGTGTGTGCTGCTGAAGTGAGTGAGCACTATCTCACTAAATAATGAAAACATAGTTACCAAAGTGCAGGTTTAATTTATCTCTGGTAACCTTCTAGCAGTGATGGCTAACGTTTCAGAGTTTTCAATGATAACAAATAGCCTGCTGTGGCACACGTGCCATAGGTTCACCACGCCTGCCCTATAATGTCTTACATTATATTTAGAAGATGCCAAAAACATTTTGGTGCACTAAATTGCTTCCTGAGTAGGTGAAGAGGAGTAAAAAAAGAAAAAGATTATAGCATTAATTGTCTGAATTCATCACCTCAGCATATGAAGATATTTTGTCTTTTTTTTATTCCAGTACTGGGGATTGAACCCAAGGCCTTCACACTGAGCTGCATCTCCTTCCCTTTTTAAATTTTGAGAGTCTTGCTGAGACAAATTGCCCAGGCTGGGCATGATCTAGACATTTTAATAGATGTTAAGTTGTTTAGTGTGAATTACCATCATCAAAGGTTTTTGGATCATTTAGAAAATTACTCCTAATTATTTTTAAACAAAATAAGTGAAAACAATCAGCATTTATACTTAGAAAAGTCCACAAAATACAACTGTGTAAAACACTAGAAGAATACACTATTTCCCTTCACTAGCTGTTATGTATTATTAAAAACCTATCTACTGTTCTTATCATAATATACAGTTAATGAGATGTATTACTTACTATGACTTAGATACTTAGAACCTGCTGACCAAATATGGAATATCAGTTGGAACATATAAGAATAGAATTCATTTTGTGTATTCTGCTCAGTATAGCATTTACATCATTGCCTCACAGAGACCATAATGGATTATGGGATGTGTTGGTGGATAGCTTATCTGTGGGAAGATGTTTCTATTCATATACTTTTTTTTGTACCAGGGTTTGAACTCACAACCTCACACTTGCCAGGTTGCCAGGTAGGCACTTGTGCCACTGAGCTATAGACCCAACCTGATGAAAATCTATGCATATACTTTTGTAAGAAGAAAATTCATCAAAATTGATGAAGCAATCCTTATTTTTATGAATATTTTTTCATTAGGAATATGGTCCATTTAAACATGCATCGTATGATTTATAGAAGCATTATGAAAGATTCCAGAAAAATGTTAAATTTTATCTTACAGGTATAGTAGAAAACAGCTTGAGCTACTGAAATGAATTATCAGGATTTATATAGTATTATAAGTTCTACATCCTAATGTAAAATTTTAAATTTAGTTCTAACCTAAAAATAGCTAGAACGTTAGAGATACACCTTTGCATAGCATGTTTTGTAACATACAGATTTCTCCATATGAAATGTTTTTTTTTCAATTTGAGGTATGTTCTCCTGGAAAAAAAATTAGACTCCAAGTGTTAATAAAACCAGCAGTTGAGAAATAAATATTTAAAATCACATTTTGATGCAAATAAAATAAGTTATTAATAAAACGAATGCCTCAAAGTACTTAGGTTGTTTAAATATTTAGCATGATAAAATGAATTCCATAAAATTGTTTAACAAAATAGAATATAGTCATTAGTCCGTTCTTCTCCCTAATGTAAAGTAGCAGGGTAATATGCACTGTCTGTGTTGGTGTTGATTTTATTTGGTTTTTAATATGCCATGTCCTTACACTTTGTGAAAGTGTCTCATTTTCAATATGAACAAGCTTATCTTGCTAACAGAAGGTAGAGATACAAGTAAAAGCAGTTATTCAAAGTAGTAAACTAGTAAAGAAATGAATTTTCTCAGAGAAAAAAATATGCTGTATACTGAGTACCGAAGTACATAGGGTTTTTTTGTTGTTGTGTATTTCTTTTTGCTCTCAGTTTTCTATGTGTGTGTATGCAGGTGCGTGCACTCTGAGTATCTAATCTAGAGCCTCTTGCTTGTTGGACAAGTGCTGTACCACTGAGCTACACTCCTAGCCCTGAAGCACAGAGTTCTAAGGATTTGAGAACAGAGTGACCTAGCAGATAATACTTTAAAATCAGTTTACTGACTTAGAAATTCTGTGTGTTTGATCATTTTTGGTTTGATATTCTTCTGTCATATAGTAATCATGTGAAATAAAAAAGTGTTTCTCAATATTTCATTAGTCAAAATCATCTTGGAGGCCTCCACATTGAATCTGCTGAATCTGTGTTTCTGGGGATGAATCCTGAAACTGCACATTTTACCCTGCTTTTAAGTTATTGTTACACATTCTTAAAGAATTAAAATTTGAAATTTACTGCAGTAACCTATATTTCAGTGTAGGTATATTGCTTTTACAGTGATGCTTTTATCTTCCGTACGTGAATATTATTTCCAAGAGCAAATTAAAAGCCACCTTTTTCCTTTTATGTTATTGGATGCTGCTTTTGCTCCTCCAATCCCACTAATACTAATTAAGGGTATCCCAAATGTTTTAATGCAGATTTAAATTTTAATAATTTCACATGTTAAATTGCTACATACAAATTACTATTTGAAAATTTATTTAAATTTTTAGAGTTGTTTAACTTTATTTTCTTTATTTTTTTATTTGAAGAGAAAATAAACAGAAAAAAGTTAGAACTATTACAGAATTTCCAAAAAAAGGGTAAACAGTAAGAGATCGCTGGTTGATAAATTACATATTGTCCTTTTAGAAAGAACAAGTTACAAAATTAGAGCATACAAAGTAAACACTCAAGCAGTGAGACTGCAAACATGTCTGTTCAACAATCCAACAAGAATTTAGAAGTATGGTTATCAATCCTATACACTTAAACATTCATGCAGTTATAACTTCTATGCACTTCCTATTTCCTCTCTTTTTTATAATAGCAATTATGCATTTTTTAAAAATTTTATTTAAAGAGAAAAAAAGAAAAACAGGTAGAAACAATACAGAATTCAAAAAGAAAAAAGAAAAAAAACAATAAGAAATCATTAGTTGATAAATTACAAATTGTCATCTTGGATGTAGTTGTTCAAGTTACAAAATTAAAGGATACATAGTAGACATTCAAACAGTGAGACTGCAAACAGTTCTGCCCAAAGATCCAACAAAGATTCAGCAATAAGCTCATCTGTTTTACACACTCAAACATACATGCAGTTATATCCCTTAGAGCCCTTTGTTTTCCTCTCTTTTTTACTATAGCAATTACACATTTGGTGTTTTATTACTCTTATAGTTCTTAGCACTTTTACACTGGAGACACAATGTGATATTTATAAATCTGATTCTTTTTTGTGTCTTTTTGGCTCGGTATACAGTTCAGGCTGGCCTTGAGCTCACTTTGTAGCCCAGGCTGGTCTCGAATTCACAATGATCCTCCTGCCTAAGCCTCCCCAGTGCTGGGATTACAGGCATGAGCCACGAAGCCCAGCTAATAAATATGATTCTTATTTAATTTCACTAATGAGGATAGTCTCAGTTGTCTCCATTTACCTATGAAGGCCTCAAGATGATCCTTTTTATAGCTGAGTAATATTCCATTGTGTGAAAATACCACATCATTTCCATCCACTCTGCAGTTAATGGACATCTTGGTTGTTTCCAACATTTAGCTATTAAAAATTGTGCTACTATGAACATGGGTGCACATATATCACTGTGATATGAACTTATCAATTCTTCTGGAAAAATACCCAGGAAGGGAATAGCTGGATTGCATGGAACTTCCAATCCTAGTCTTCTGAGAATTCTCCATACTGATTTCCATAGTGGTTGCACCAGTCTACATTCCCACCAACAGTGGAGCAGTGTTCCTTTTTCCCTGCAGCCTCATCAACATTTGTTATCAGTTGATTTCTTGATGGCAGCTATTCTTTCCGGAGTGAGGTGAAATCTCTATGTTGTTTTAATTTGCATTTCTCAAATGACCAGTGATGGTGAACATTTCTTCATGTATTTATTTGCCATTTGTATATCTTTCTCTGAGAACTGTGTTCATCTCAGATGCCCATTTTTGGAGAAGGTCTTTGAATTTGGAGAGCTTGATGTTTTTCAATTCTTTATATGTTCTGGACACAAGTCCTTTGTCTGAGGGGTTGCTGGTTGAAATTCTTTCCCACTCTGTTGATTTTCTTTTCCCTCTGTTGGTGATTTCCTTTGAAGTGCAGAAACTTTTCAATAATGTGAGATCCCATTAGTTGATTCTTTGAAGTGTTTCCCATGAAGTTTGCGTTTTGTTCATGAATTCTCTGCCTACCCCTATGATCCCAAGATATCTACCTACCTTGTCTTCCAGTAGATTTAGTGTTTCTGTTTTAATATTGAGGTCTTTGATCCATTTAGACTTTAGTTTTGTGCATGGTGATATGCTTGGATCTATTTACAGTCTTTGGCATGTAGAGAGCCAGTTTTTCCAGCACCATTTATTAAAGAGACTATCCTTCTTCCAGTGGACATATTTAGCCCCTTTGTCAAATATCAGGTGGCTGAGTGTCTTTGTAGTTGTGCTTGCATCTTCTAATCTGTTCCATTGATCCTCAGGTCTATTTCTATGCCAGTACCAAGCTGAT
>PVLA01014748.1:0-28852 GCA_004027455.1 Hydrochoerus hydrochaeris
CACACACACACACACACACTTTTAGGCACGAGGCCTAAGCAAAAACTACATGTCTGTTATACGACTAGGACTTTATAAAAAAGGTACCGGGCCATGTTTGCCCACACGATGGTTAACACTCAGGGTGGGGAGCTGGTGTGCGGGTGTGGCTCCCTCTGCATCCCCTCCTTCATCTCTCCATCTTTTTCCCTTTTGCAAAAGACCCTGCCTCCCTGCTTCCTGTTATCTATCTTTTATTTTGCTCTTAAGTGTATTTATATTTTGGATTTCTCATGTATGATATGATATTTAAGTTTGTGTGTCTGACTTACTTTGTGACAGATTTTGGAATTAACACAGCAAAACTTGGTTCACACCAATTTTTAAATGATTATCAAATCTTCACTTGGTCAACTCTAGTAAGATTCTTTATTTAGAATGATAACCAAACCACTCTAAAAACAACGTGATTTGGGGACCTACTGTTGCCTGCCTAGAACCAGGGAATTAAAGTATCATTATGATGAGGCTGTTCAAGGGGGAGAAGAGAATAACATTAGAAGAGCCTCACTCCTAGAAGTTCATTCTAAGAAAATAAAAGAGTTAAAATTCACTCCCAGACACTGAGTAGAAACTACTTGTCATGCTCACTATACTGCTCAATACAGGACAGTTAAAGCAGAGACAAATTCAATTTGCTAGGGAAACAGGTCTGTAAGATAAATTTTAGTAACACATAATAGATATTTTATTAAAAATAAGTATAAAGAAGTGAGAAGGAAACACTAACACCCTACAAGAGCTGAAAAAGCATGCATCAAACGTGAAAACTCCAAACTCCCAGCAGAGAAGAGAAAGCAAAATCAGAGACTGGTGAAGCAACAAGATGCCAGGCTCTGGCCCTGCTATGGTCGGAATGGCTGACCGGGGAGGAACTGCAGGCAGGGCGGGGGCCTTGGACAGGCTGCACAGGCCTCCACCTTTCCTGCCTCTCAGTCTGAGTTTTACCAAAGGCTGTTAAAAGTTCCTTCTTCAAGGAAAAGCCAGCTCCAAACTGGTTTCTCTGTTTTTCAAGAAAGGCTCAGCAGGCAGGATGGTTTAAAGACAGAACAAAGAGGAATGTGAAATCAGAGACCCAATTACACCACTGGATGTTATCAGTGGGGATGTGGGAGACTGCACTGAACAATACAACTTCGTAACATGTTTCATTAAGGTGTGAAAGAAAATGAGGTGAGAAAAGCAGACTTCTGTTCTATCTAGTTTACAGAAAACCTGGAAGCTAGAGTTAAAGAGTCCAGAATTTAACCTATGTGTAGAGTGTACTGCCCTCGCAGGAACCTAGTTAATTAAGGTTTAACCCCTATTTGAAATCAGCCACCATGGCTTCATCTTTCATTGTACTGACAGACATATTAACCTGGACTTCTGAGGCAATAAGACTTCTGGAATTGGCTGCCCAGATGTTTTAGTGATAAACAGATTCTGTGTTACATTTTAATGTAACATTAAAATTTAGATTCCATAAATCTAAATTTCTAAAGTTTTTTCCCTAAAAAAGTTAATAGTCTAGAATGATCTAATTATACTCACAGAAAAAAGCAAAGTGAAATATATTACAAAATATTAAACCATCTAAATGTATACTGCCCTAAAACTTCACCACCTATGAAAGTCATCTAAACAGCAAAAACAAACAAGAAAAAATGGGTTTTAAGGAAGAAAGTTGCTCACTTGCACTGCGTATTTGTAGAACTGCTCCGACAGCTCTCCTAGCTCCTCCCTGGTCTGGCAAGTGTTGGGAAATTCCTCAAGCCGGTCCAGCTGCTCCACCTGGGCCACAGGATAGGGCTTCTCCTTTAAGACCTGGACGATCTGGAACCGGCAGAGGCCAGTGATCAGCAACGTGTAGTGGGGCTTGGGCCAGTTACTGCCCACGACCTGGACTGCCAGTGCAGCGGTCCCAATCCTGAAAGACACGTAGAACAGAGGTCACAGACGCTGAGGGCGGAGCACAGGGCACTGCAGAAGGCTTAGTTTTTCTGAGAAATTCATTTAAAAAATAAAGAACATCTAGAGTGGAAATGAAGTATTTCTCTTTAACTTAGCATCTAGTCTGTAGTATGTTAAATCACCACCAACTAGGAGCGATCTCACTATAACTGGCAGCTATTTCAAAAATTAGGTAATCACATGCATCTGAATTATTTAAGCATAAAAATGTAATAGCTGACAATTATTCATTTAACTTTGCCAACCAGGAATAAGGCAATCTTGTACCAGAATAAACACTAACATTTCAAATAGACAAATAGTATAGACCAATTTAAGAAACCTCAGTTCCAATACCAGTTTGGCTGGATCATCAAAGCAATTATTATATTATCCATTAAATGTCTACACATCCTCCTTAGCACAAACCATCACTGAAATCTGGAAACCTTTACCCTTAGTCCTGGGTTTCTGAATGTGGGGACTAAACACTGTAAGCCACACACTATCATGGGCTGAGGGCAGCCAGAGACCATCACCTTAGGAGGGTAAACCTAGGCCAAGAGGCAATCTAGTAACGGCTGAGAAGTTTTATGTTTTGACCATCTCACATATAAACTTAATTTGGGAAAGGAAGTCTCATCCAAACTAAGCCAAGGTTATATAAAACACAAAGACGAACATTCACCGAGGTGTGCTCCAGCCCACAGCATCTGCAGTGGCTCATCAGGACACAGAGACAGCCAAGATGAGAGACCAGAGCCCCTGCCTGCGGGTTTGCAAGGCAGAAGTCAAGGGGGGCAAAGAGAAGAAGATGAGCTGAACCCAAACTTCTAGACCAGAAATACATTTAATTACCCGGCCAATATCACTGAATAAAAGCGATACTAAAACAGGTTTCTTACAAACCTAATTCGACATTTTTGCTCAGAATAGAAGGAAGACATTCTAAACTGAACCAAGATGAAGCAGGACTTCAGCATGTCTCTCTTCCTCACGAGAGGAAGGTTTTAAATGTCTTAACTGGCTCTTACCTGAAGTCCCAGAGTTGACCAGAATACACCCTTTTAAAGAAAAACTTGATCTGTGAAGTTATAGAGGGTTAGGGACACAGTATCTGGTGAAGACATTTTGGGTAAAAAGCACTGTGAAAAAGGACCACATTTAAAGTTATTTTAGGCAAGTTATATTGTCTATAGATCCAGATTTACACATCCAGATGAAAGGAATGGTGTTCCCCTCAAGGTGGTCGCTCTAGAATAAATCTACACTCCAAGTACTCTGACAGTCTTACAGTTTAAAGAATTTTTGAAATTCTTAATCAGAATGTAATTTCAGAGTCTGTAACATATTATAGTATTTTAATATAGGGTTTCATCACAATGTCTGATTGTGTAATTTGGAAGCTGACTGATAATATAAGGATCAGGACTTGAAAACCACCAAATGTAGTGGTAGGAAAATATAAAAGCTACTAGTGGGAAAAAGCAATTTTTTAACACACACAAAACTATGGATATCTAGACTTTGGTTTGTAGATAAAGCACATGGGTGTGTTTTTGTTTTTATTTTAAAGTTTTCCATTTTTCTTGGAATCTTTCACATTCTTTCTGTAATGATGATAGCTCAGCTGCCCATGTTGGAAAAACACAGGGTCTCCTACTCTTCTCTTCTACCCTCTTTTGTGAAATTCACATTTTAAACTCTCCACTTAGTGAATAATACCATTAGCAAATAGGTTTAGAATGCTCCACAGTTATGAAAGGCTTCCATAAACATTATTTCATTCTATACAGCCTTTTGCCCCTATTAGGAAAGTAGCATTATCTCATTATGAATAAGTAACTGAGCTTCAAGAATAGGAAAGACAAACTAGTTTCCATGGTTACCAGAATATTTAATAGGCACAGGGCTCCTGAATTAGGTTTTATGACAGATTTTACTCTTTTCTTACCACGATGGACAAGATGAATTTGTACCAGAATTAGGTTTTATGACAGATTTTACTCTTACCATGATGGACAAGATGAATTCGTACCATAAAGTATAAAAACACATACTTATTAACATAGCTTTAAAATAGCTGAAACACTGTGAAGCACAGCAATTATTCAACACTTACCGAGCAACTCACTTAATGAGCTGAACACTTAATGAACTCAATGAGAGAAGCACTTCTATCAAGCTCTGGAAACAAAGAAAAGTTATACATTTCTGGGAAGGAGCCCAGGACGTTTGTGGTTAGTTTTGTCACTGAGTTGCACCACCTTTTCCTGAACAGCTGATGATGTCTGACCTGCGTACCTGCTGTCTATACCACAAGTATTCACACTGTGTTAGGTGGATGCTAAAAAGCCAACCAGGGATGTCAAATGTGTAAGACAACAACTGAACAGGGGCTGCAGGGTCAGCACTACCGGGAAATGAAGCCATGGACCCTGAAGAATCCCAGGTTAGAACAGAAGACCATCTCGAAGTGTCCCAAAGGGTACTATGCAGGGAGTGCTAAGTTAGAATGCTTTTTTCTTTTTTGTAAAGAAAATGATTTTTATTGGTACATTTTAGGTATACGTAATGATCACATTCATCAGGGAATTTGTACCTGTACATGATATAACTTGATTCTTTTATCCCCATTCCCCTACATTCCCTTTGACCCCTCCTCCCCTCCTTACTCACAAAAGCTTTGTTTCCATCTTTCCCTTCTGTCCATTTTTCACTAAGAGAAAAACATTCACTCAGGAGCTGCTACTGTTCTGGTGAGCAAAGACACAAGGAGCAGGGCATCCTGTGGGGGGGACACTGCAGGGGAGGGAGAGCTCTTCCTGTAGAACGGCTGCCATCAGCAACATCCCACACTCACACACAGACACAGCCGCACCGCTCAGCATTGGGAGTCACTGTCCGCACAAGAGACGCAGGGAGCACACAGCCCCTGGCGTCCGAGCTCAGCTACCTGCACCGCTGGGTGCTGGTGCGCAGGGAGTGGGAGGCAGGAGCAGAGCCTGGCACAGCCTCTCTGGAGGACACTGCACTCTGGAAAGCAGGTAGCCAGGAGGAATGGGGGTGCACAGAGACAGACTAGCGTCATGGATAATGTTTCAGAAGACACAATAAGGAAAAAGACTTCAGAATCTGTTAGCAAGGAATATAGCGCAATCTTTCTTCTACATACTCTTTGAGTAGCAAGTAGATTTTTTAGGTTGGATCAGGTGGCTTCTTGCAGTGCCAAATTCTCGGAAGACATTTCACTGGACATTTTCTAATTTAGATGATTAAATTTTAACATTGCTAGTAATGTTTGGAACAAAAGGGTCAGATTACACATTACCTGAGTACACTGGTACCTCGGAGTTTGTTCCTCAATTTTGGAAAAGATGGGCACATTCGTGTTTAAGTGGGCAAGATGGTCATGGGTTGTGTTTGTCACCTGATATAGTTTGCAACAAAAACAATTTTTTTTTTTTTTTTTTTTGGTACCGGGGATCAAACTCACAACCATGCGCTTGCCAGGCAGGCGCTTATACCACTGAGCTAAAACCTTGGCCCCCAAAACAAAGTTTTGTCAAATGTTTTTATTTGTGAACTAAATTATTTGCAAACAAGAGAGTTCATGAACCAACGTACCACTGTATTTACTTTCAGGTAGTAGAATTTAGTTATGTTTTGGAGGAATTTACATTAAAAAATTAAAAATCCTGCAAAACTTTGCAAGAATACTATCAACAGATAGTCACTCAAACCGGCAATCTACCAACCTAATTCTAACTCTACTTTTAAAATCCAGAGAATCCACAAGTAATCAGTACTTACATAAAATAAGAACCAAAAAAAACTCTACTCATGACCACTCTTGCCTCAACAGCAACTAAAGTGCTGGAACAGAAGGCAAAAAATTATGGAAGAAATAAGCAGAGAATTAAAGAGGGGAGTCAATCATAGGGGAAGCAGAATCCAACACAACTGCCTAAGAGCAATAAAACTTGAAAACTGTCCAGGATAACCAAAGTAGATGAGAGCTCAATATTGTTCATGCTTGATAAAAGCAAAGCTTTAACAATCTGAACAAATCTACATTGTTGTAGAGGTTTTTTGTTTGTTTGTCTTTCAAGCAACTATCAGTGTCTTTTGAAAACCTGAAGAAAAACTGGGGCTTTAATCAAAACAGTTCCAAGATTTTTAGTGACAACGAGGCCTGTGTGTTTGTGTGTGATGTGGAGGATTTAATATTGCCTCATTTTAAGCCTGTAGAAATCTACTCAGTCAGGAACCCCTTGAAAATAAAGGACAGGGGTAGAAGGCAGCTAAGTGGTAGAACGTTTGCCTAGCTTGTGTGAGGTCTGGGGTTCCATCCCCAGGATCAGACAAAAAAATAAATAAATAAAAAGGAGGGATAAATGCAAGGGAAGAAGGATCTCCAAACTCAGATACAGTTAAAGATAGAAGGCAGGAACACAGAGGTGAATTTGAAGATAGTATTTGTTGAAAGCCTACTACGTCAGCACTGTCCAATAAAAATGTGAGCCACGTGACTTTAGGAGCAACGTAATAAAAAGGTGAAATGTTAACATGTTATTTAATCTCATATTGTCAAAATATTACCATTGCCACATGTAGTCTATATGTTGGACTTTATCAATCAACAAAATATTTTTCATGCTAAGATTTTTCAAACTCTGAAGTGTATTGTACACACACAGCACCTTTAGAGTGGCCAACTGTCTTGGCTTCCCTGGAATTGATGAACTTTCTGGGACACGGGAGTTTTAGTGCTAAAACTCAGACGGTCCTAGCAAATCATAACTTGTTACTCAGGCATCTCAGTTTGGACCAGCGGCATTTCAAGGGCTCTACAGGTGTTCACCAAGCATGGTGCAAAGCAATCTATACACTTACTTTAATCTACATAGTCCACCCAAAGGATAGATGTTGTTACTCTGCAAATTACAGATGAAGAACTAGTCATACGTTGGGTCTCACCCAATGGCACACAGCCAGGACCATGGTGCAAGACAATCTAGTGGTAAGGCTGGAGCGCAAATGTTAACATGTGAGAGAAGGAGCAAAGGTCAGATGTCAGGAAAAGTTCCAGAAAGGAAGACAAAGGAAAATGTGAACAGTAAAGGCCTTAAAAAAAAAAAAAAAAAAGAAGCGGGGGAGTAATGCGGGAGGAAAAAAGCACATTACAGAAGTGTAGAACAGCACCCAAAAATTAAGACAAAGTGGTGCAGTTTAGGAACCACGCAGGACAGGAAAACAAAAACACAAAACTTGCGGAGTACAGAATGTCTCAGTTTGAAGATATACGCGATGCAAGGGAAGAGGAAATGAGGACACGGGAAAGAGAAAGGGAACGGGGGGAGGGGCGAGGAGGAAAAGCGGGTGGGAAGGAACGGAAAGGTGCACTCGGAGAGAAAACGGCCGGGGACTTTAGGGCACGGGCCCAGGAGACTAAAGCGGGCGAGGCAGGGGCAGTTAGGCACAGCGGCTGGTAATCAGTAGCAGTTTTCCCCAGTGTCAGGCACTGCTTCCTGAACGACCTCGTGGGCAGTCGCTGGGCAGCTCTATCATCCCCATTTCCCACAGAGGGCCGAGCCTCGGCGCTCGGAGCGGCCTGGCCGCGGCGGGTTCTGGGAGCGGGCGCCCGTCTACCTGTGCAGCGGCGGCAGATCCTGCGCCTCGCTGGCCGGGTCGGGCGTGTTGGGAATGACACCCAGGATGGTGCTCTGCAGCGACGTCCCCTTGAGCAGCCGGCTCTGCACCAGCTGCAGGTTGCGCGCCGTGTCCACGCTGGTGCGCATGGTGGAGCCGGGCAGCAGCACGCCCTCGTGGGTCAGCAGCAGCGGGAGGCGGCTGGGGATCTGGATGGGGCTCACTGACGACATGGCGACGGCTGCTCGCAGAGGCAGCTGTCAGAGTGGACGGGTCAACTCTGAGGGTGGCGACCCAGCCGTCCAGCTGCTGCTTCCGATCCCGCCCTACGGCCCACCCCCAGGACCAAATTCTGTGGCTTCCGACTCCGCACTACGGCAGCCCCCAGGCTCAAATATCCCTGCTTCCGGATCCGCGCTACGGCACCCCCCGAGGTCCACACGCTGCCGCTTCGCGCTGCTCTTTGCCCCTCTCCCCGCAGTATTCCTTTGAGGATGCGCGGCGCCGCAGGCGAGAACAGGTGAGCAGAAGCCGGCTACCAGCTTCGCCTCCTAGCAACCTGGCTCTCGGTGTGTTGGGAAGGATATTGTCTGTGCCATTCAAACTTCTCATTCAAACGGATAAATGAGTATTCTAAGCCTTCTATATGAATGGATTTTAGATTTGCGAAAAGATTGCAAAACATAGCAAGGAGTTTTCCCACACACCTTTCACCCAGTGTCCCCTTGTACCGTCTTACATAATCACGGCGCCTTACGAAAGCCAGGAAGGTGGCACTGCCGTGGCCTCACCCAAACACGTGACCTCGGCCCGGCCAGCCCTCCGGTTGCTGTGCCTGGCAGGGTCTGGCCCAGGACCCAGGCACGGCCCTCATCACTTTGTCGGGCCGCCAGGTCTGCTCTGATCTGTGACAGTGCTTCGGTCTTTGCTTGATTTTTGTTTTGTTTTGGTCTTTAAAAAATACTGTATTTTAGAGATCTAGCTCAGGGGTACAGCGCCCACCTGGCAAGCACGAGGTCATGAGTTCGATCCCTGGTACTTAAGAGCATAAAAATACTGCATTTTAAAGGGTATCTGTTATGAGTTCGGATTTAGCTGACTCTCACTCTAGGCTGTGCTGCTGGACTCCTGGCTGCAGTATGCGCTGTTACTGCTGATAGTAATCTTGATAACTTGGCCAAAGTGGGATCTTCCAGGATTCACTTGTCTTTGCATACCTAATAAGTATCTTATTAAGTACTTATTAAGGATATAATTCTGTATTTATTTATTGAATTCTATAAGGAAACACTTCCTGGGCTGGGGATTTAGCTCAGTGGTGTAAGCACCTGCCTGGCAAGGGCAAGGTTGTGAGTTTGATCCCTGGCACAAAAAAGAAAGAAAGAAAGAAAGAAAGAAAGAAAGAAAGAAAGAAAGAAAGACACTTCCTATCTCTCCCATGTATTTACTTATGCCATTATTTATATTAATATGATCTCATGGATATTTATTTTATGCTTATCATCCAATATTATGTGTTTCTTTGCTTGCATTGTTTCACTTTTGGCCATTGGGAGCTCCTTCGTGTTGACATTTGATTTGGATTTGACCGTACGTTGCAGGGCAGGGGTGCTCTTGGAAACCAAGAAGGGGTTGAAAGCCACTCAACTCAGTAAGCAGCTCTGCACTGGCCCTTGAGGGAGTTGTAGAAGGCTACAGAGAGTAAGGCAAAGCTTGTTCCCACCTTCACACGTCCCTTGGCCAGGGTGACAAGTCCATAGGTAGCTAAGCCTGGTGGTGAGTAGACAGACCTGTATGTTTCTGTATCAGCTCCAGATTCAGGAAAGGAGAGGTAGGGTTACCAGGTGTCCTTTTGAAGGACACAATTGAAGAATTTGCAAACTCCTGGCTAAAGCTTGCTCTCTGACATGATCCTACTTTTATTTATTTGTTCACTAAATAGTATCTTCTGGCTTAATATTTATTTTATTAGTCATTTGCTGAAAATATTCACCCCTACAGTGTGCCCGATGGTGTTGTTGGTGTTGGGGAGGTATATCAGGGAACAACACATATAAGTTTCCTGCCTTCATGGAGCTGACTCCTTAGTAGAAGAAGCAAACAAGAAGAATTAAAAAAAAATATTTTTGGGTGGTGGAGTCCTTTAGTGCTCTGAGATAGACTATCTGAAGAGGTGACATTCGAATTTGAACCTTGTACCATGAGGAAGCAGCAATGCAAAGACCAGAGGGGCTAAGGGATGTTTCCCAGATGAAGCAACAATTGCAAAGACCCTGTGGCTAGAATGAAATTGGGGTGTTTGAGGAACATGCTTCTAGAATGTTCCAAGCATGAGGCCTTCCAAAGTGAGTAGGGTCAGATGATGGAGGGTTGGTTCTGTGGGTGCTAGTAAGTGTTCAGGTCCTTAAGCCTAGTGGAAGGTCTCGGGGGTTTCAAGTTGAGGAAACTATTGTTAGGTTTCTATCTTCAAAAAATAATTTTGGTTGCTGTGTGGAGGCTGGAAAGTAAGGACTTGAGATCCAAGGCAGGGAGGTAATTAGGGGTGCTGGAGTTTTTTGGGGAAGAGGCGATGTAACTCAGACTGGGAATGGTGGAGTTGAGCTACGCCTGAATTCAGCAGGACACACTGATGGTTAGACATGAGGGATGAAGGAAGGCAGTGGCTGAGGATGGATCCCAAGGTGAGGCTGGAGGCGCAGGGGCCTGGAGAGATGAGCTGGTGACTGATGATCCCGGGTACAATGTGCGGGCTGTGGATCATTTCTCTGGATGTGTGTTGTGTACCTTGCCCTGTGATAGACACTGGGAGTGACATGGAGATAAAATGTGCAGGGCCTAGGTCCGTAAGAATTTACCTTCCCATCAAGCTCTCTATAAGGGGTAATAGCGGGAGCCTGCATCTTTTGAGTGTTTTAACAATGAACTTCTAAACAAACTTTGTGATGTATTTTAAAAATACTTATGTTTTGTAGAAAACTACGCGGGCACCTCTCCTTTGAATGCAGAACAATTGCTGTAAGATTGATTCTATCGAGGCTTATTTCCATATACTGATACGTACAGAGCTGGCTATGCTATTTCTTTCTCTCTTCAATTGGCTCTAAGCAATGCAGATTGGGCCAGCTGAAGTACTGATATGTAATCTGTGGGGCCATTCTGACAGTCTTCTGTTTCCTCAAATAGTGCTCTCTGTAAAAGATATGAGCACAGTGGAATGGCAGAGTCAGTCAGCTCCTGCAGTGTCAACTGGGACACAAACCTCGAAATAAAGAGGGTATGAGTCTCCAGGGCACAAAAGTTTACATATCAGTATCTGAAGCAACACCTTCCTAAAATAATTCAGTTGCTACTTTAACTGAACTATGCAGATTGATCCTTCTGCATGTCACTGTCTCTGTGTATTGCAAAGCTGCTTTTCTCCTCCGCTCCCGACTAGCCAGCTCAAGTTACTCACCATCCGGTCTCTCATCTTTGAGCCACCTGCTTCTTCACAAGATGGTAAATTCTGGGAGAGGCCTAGGATCAGGGCCTCTGCCCACACATCCTCCTGGGATTGGGTTTAGGCCCCTTGGCTGCCCTTAACTGTGAATATGTTGTGGTGTCCTTACTCTCGTGATGGGTTGCACTGGAGGTGCTAGATTAGAATTAACTTGCCAGGACTCCAGTAATGTCTCAGTGGGATTACAAATGTAATCTTCTGGATTGTGAGGAAGACTAGAAAAGGGATTTTAATATTTGGATCACAGTATTTGATATCGGGAATACAATAATGTTTGATGCCTGTAATGTGCATACATGCCCCGACACCAGCAGCGCAGGTTCTGGACTCATACCGACTCTAGATTTATTTTTTAGAACACGACCCATGCCACACCATTAAAGTGTGGTGTTGTGTGGTGATGGGTTCAAGTTTAAGATGTGTGCTTGATGACCACCTTCTTTCAATCATGTCTGTGTATTTCTGTCATGAGGTGTGGCAGCCCACTCGGGAGAACGTTAGAATTTACGTGTGAAGGCTGGGGGGTTTTAGTGCGTCACTTTGCTGGCCTCCTCGGTGCTGGTGCTAGGCTCTGCGCGTACTGCATTGTGCATCAGGTGTTCAATACGCACTTACTCTGTGCTTGTGTAGGTTTAAGGGAAAAACGTGGGCATTGCTAAAAGATTAAATTTACAGGTGTGTGTGGTCTGTAGTGATCACATTGTGACTAGTGAGGAGGGAAAAGGAATATTTTTTCAGTATTTGAAAACTATTCAGCAGTTTTTCAGGTCACTGACACAGGAGTGAAAATCCAGCTGACATTTGTCTTTGGTATTTTGTGAGGGTTGAGACGCCCGCCGCGTGTAGGAAGAAGTCAGCAGACGCCTTCTCATGCAACAGGCAAGGGGTTTTATTGTCCGCGCCTACGCGGGGACCACTGAATGCGCAGGAACAGAGAGCCACGAGGTATGCCGGTGCATGGCTTTTAAAACTACCGAACAAAGGAAGGCAGGGCTTTGGCAAGCGCGGTTACAGAAGCAGAAGGCATTGGTTAGTTTAAATGGCTTTCTACATTCATTGGAGGGGGCGTCTATAGGGTGGTCTAGAGTTGGGCGGCGAAGGGTGCTTCCTAATATGGGCAGCAGATGCCCAGGGAAGATACATTCCACAAATTCCTTAAACATAGAAGGGCTGTTTCTACCTCGCAACCCAGGTTTTCTAGTCAGCTTAATCCCTGTCTGAATTTAACCTAGGCAGCTTTAACTATAACGGCTCAATTCCCAGAATATTGGGAGGAGATGAGCGGCATGGAGCAGCGCAGACCATGCACTGTTAATAAGAGAAAATTTCTCTTACAGTTTCACTTTCCTTTTTCTTTTTTTTTTTTAAGTGTAACTTTTTTTTTCACTTTCCTCTTAGTCATTAACGTAAAGCAAAATGTTGAGCAGTGCTCGAGTGAGAATTGCACTCATTTGCCAGCTACCACATAGATCAGGTATGGGTGCAGCATTTATTGACTGCTAGGGACACAGCGCTTCCCCAAGGCGCAGGGCTTGCAGTTGATTTGTAAAACTCCACCCCTCACCCTCTCTCACGGCTGGGAATCCCCATGCCTTGCGGTACACCATGACCTGACCCCAGGCCCTCATTCTGCTGAATCACGCCAATTATACTTGCGAGTGTTAATACTAGGTTGCTGCCTGCAGCCAGAAAATGAAGACGATCTTCAACAAACAGTGTACGGTACCCTTTCCCGCCATCCTGGAAGTACCCACCTCCCACTGTGCCTAGCGAGGACACCTCAAGGCCTAGCGCCTCAGCTAGAAAGTACGCTGTATCAGTCAGTGCTCACTAGAGAAACAGATAGAACACAAGGTATACAAACATATAGGAGTTTATGAGACCAGCTTATGATGGTCACCTGCAGGATGCGTGTGGAAGTGTGCAGAGGGGCTCTGCACGCTGGAGACAGAAGGATTCAGTCCAAGGTCTGGAACCCACTGCAGGGCCCATGTGAGTCCATATCGGAAGGCAATGGATCTGGGATGGAAAACTGAGGAGTCTACACTTTAAGCCTGGAGGATCCAAGGTGGAAGCCAGGGTCTTTGCTAGAAGCCAGATGACATGCACGCTGAAGGCCAAGACTGGAGCCCCCTTGAAGAAACAGGAGCAGATCTGTCCTTCCTCATTTCCCCTGGATACGGTCCAGGCCTAGAGCCATCCTAGGGCAGGTCCTCTGTACCCTGGGATGTAGAATTGCTGAGCTGATTTAGTTAAGCTTCAAAACTTCTCAGATTGATACAATCAATCAAGCATTGCATCTACCTAGTGTGGTCTATAGGAGAATTCCAGAAGTGGGCTTTACAAGATTTGCTTGTGATCTGTAAAAGGAAGGGGAAGTTAAGGAGCAGGGTGAAAGAATGCAGGGAGTCTTCTCCCAGAATAGCGGGTGAATTCGTAATCACCTCATTTGAAGCACAATCCAAAGTGTGAGTGTCAGAAGCTGAACCTAAACACAAGGACCAACTACATAATTTGTGAGACCTGGGACAGAATGAAAGTATGAGGTTTCTTGATCAGATTTGCTAAGAATTCTGACCACAGTGGCTCTGCTACACATGCTCCTCTTACTTCTGTCCTGAGAACTGTCCTCAGTCATCATGCCTCTCCTGCCCCAGGCATATGGATGTTTTAGCCAGGGAGTGAGTCAGTACTCAGAAGGAAAAAAGGAAAATAAAAAATATATCCAGCTTCCCTGGAACCTCTGAAAACCAAGAATCAGACAATAACAAGATAATCTCTTTTCATTTATTTCTCTAATCTGAAAACCAAGAATCAGACAATAACAAGATAATCTCCTTTCATTTATTTCTCTAATCCACTTTTTTTAAAATTTGCTTTTTGACTGCTTTATTATTCTTGTAGAATCACACATATCAGACGTAAACTCTCTAATTATACAAACTTTTTGAGGTAAAAACCTCAGGCCCAGCCTCTCGGCTCTCCCCGGGGCCCTTCTCCAGCCCAGCCCCCTGGGCCCATAGAAACACAAGCTGCGGTAGCAGAGAATCCCAGTGCCAGCCACAAGCCCCTGGCTCACTGTTTTGGTGGCCAGAGGAGAGTGATGACTGCACGTCTTCCTGGAGCTGAGTCATCCGTGACCTGACTACAGCTCTCACGTTCCATATTCCAGGTCTCCACAGCACAGCGATTTAAGAGAGAACATTTTGTTTTTATTTTAAAGAGAATAAAACAGAATAAAACCAATCAAAACAAACCATTGTAAGAGATACAGGACTTCAAAACATTACAAAAGCAACAATAGTTACCATAATGCCTTTTCATGTCTTCAAAATAGCTGCAGATAACTTCGGACATAGTAAAAATCAAACAGAGCAGAATAGAAGAGAAACAATAAAAACAAAACAATGAATACAATAAAGGATTTCAAAACAAGCCTAATGCAAATCCAAAATTGCTACCATAATATATTTTGCTATTTTTGAAGTAGCTGCTCCTGCCATCGGAATTGACATAATCAAACAAAACAAAAGTGAATAAAACCCAACCCAACAAAACAATGGAAGTGATATAGGACTTCAAACCAAGACAACAGGGAATCACAATGGCTGTAGCCCTCAGAAGGAGACTGCCCTAGATGCCACACTGCATACCACCATCCTCTGAATCTGTAATCATTTCACCTGGATATCTGTTATGGATTAAAAATTGGTGGGCACCTTAACGCCAGCTGGATTACATCAGCAGGGCGCTGAGTGTAGATGTTCCTCCTGAGGAAAGTTGCTAGCATAAATAGAGAATGTGGAGAAGGAGAAGCTATTCACATTAGTGTGTTAAGGTGTTACTGTGTTGAGGCATTGTGGGTTCTTCTACGTGTTGCTGTTTGAGCCGTTGGTTCTCCTGGAGGAGCTCTGGTCCTCACATTGAGCATTTCTTCTTGGCTCTGGAGGGGAAGACGTGTGCCACTTGGTCTCCAGGATGAACTTGTCACGCTGGCTTCCTGGCATGCACTCGACTGTGTTTGTCATTGGAGGAGCTCGGGGCCTCCATGTCGCTGAGGTGGCTGTGGTGCTTTTCAGGACAGCCCTGGTGTTTGTTGTGAGTGTGACTTCTCGGCTCCAGCATCGAACCCTTAATCTACCTGCACAGCTCCTTCACCCTGCTGGCACAGACTTTCTGGCTTCCACCGCTGACCTTTGGGCCTTCCCAGCATGGATCCATAAAAGAGACTGGTGTGAGTCCTTGTTTGGTCTCTAGACCTCCAGCTGGACTCGTGGCACTGTCGTGAGCTCTGGGTTGTCATCTGGACTTACGTGGAACATTGCTGTGGGATTCAGGCCCTTGGCTGAATATTCTATGTCCTTGGTGTTGTGGGTAGATTTCCTGCATTTTCTTGTGTTAACTCTGGGTTACCATCCTAAAATAATATTATAAACTCCATGTCCTGATTCTAATTGTTCTCTGCACAAACCCCTGACTACAACACTATCTATCATCACAGCCTGTGTTTCTCTGGATAAGCGGTTACTTACTGAGGTGGGGGTGGGGTTGGGGAATTGGTACTTCTTGTTTATCAGCCCACACACCAGGGGCTGGGGTCTGGCTGTTCCCACTCTGGCGATGGTCTGTGCATCACGCTGGTTCCCAGACTGGGCTTGTTTCCTGGTGTGGCCTCATTCTCTCCACCTGCAGTCCATGAATGGCCTAATCCACTTTTTTTTTTTTTCTGGGAGTTGAACTCATGGCTCATGCTTGCCAGGCTGGTGCTGTGCCACTGAGCTATATTCCTGGCCCTAATCCATTCACTTTTATTTGTTTGTTTATTTTTCTAGACAAAGTCTGTCTGTAGTGCATGCTGGCCTTAAACTCACGATGTAGCCCAGGCTCGCCTTGAACTTGCAGTGATCCTCCTGCCTCAGCCTCCTGGTGCAGCATTACAGGTGTGTGCCACCATGCTGGGCTCATCATTTATTTACTGGGCACTTCTTATTCTCCCAGGATGACCTAAATCCTAGAGAGTCAGTGGTGAGCAAAGCAGATCCAGCCCTGCCTTGATGAGACTCCCAGTTTGGTCCAGGCAATTAAGTCTGAACAAGTAAAAACTCAAATAAATGTACAGTTACAGATTGGGCCAAGGCAAGCAGCACGGATTTATGAGCAGGGTTTTGAGGGATCCAAAGAGACTGACTTGGTCCTGACTTACATGCAAAGAGGAAAAGTGATGCTAAGGTCCTGCGCTATATTCTGGACTAACTTAATTCAGGCTAACAAAACAGTTAGTAGGAGAAGAAGAAGAAGAAAACCACCAAAGCTGTATTTGTGGTATAGAACTATAATCTCAGATACCTGGGAGGCTGAGGCAGGAGGATAACAAATTTAAGGCCAACCTGTGTGCCTTGGTTACTTTTCTCTTGTTGCTGAGACAAAATACCTGTTGCTCAAAATTAGGGAAGGAAACGTTCATTTCTTACAATTCTTGGACATTTCAGTCCATACTCAGCTGGCTCTAAGCAGCAGGGTTGCATGGTGGGCTGCAGTAAAACAGCACGTCAGGAGCCAGGGAGAGAGAGAGAGAGACAGACAGACAGACAGACAGACAGAGACGCCTTCTTGCCACCGTTACACTGTGTGCTGGCTCCACCCCTGGGTGGGGTGTAGCACGCAAATAGGGCGATTTAGGGAGACCTTGTCTCTGAGTAAATGAGTAAGTGGTTGAGGATGCAGTTCCATAGTAAATGACTTGCCTAGAATGTGCAAGGTTCTTGATTCTGTTTTCCTTTTTTGTTAGCATATGTCTGTGATACATAATAAATACCTGCATCATCTTGGTCCTGTTCACTCTCCTTCCCACTTTCCCACCCTCAAAGCCACTTCCTGTCTCCTCATCTGTCTCCCTGTTTCCTATCATTTATCTTTAATTTGCTTTTTATTTATATTTTGGGTTTCTCAGACAAGAGTCTCATGCTCTACCGACTGAGCCAGCTGGCACCTTCCATGTGATGTTTAATCTTCCATGTCTGATTTTTTTTTTCACTTAATGTTATGGTTTCAAGGTGCATCCATTTTCCAACAAATGACTCAAATTTATCCTTTTTATGGCACTGTAGTACTCTAATGTATATATATATACACCACATTTTCTTTATTAATTCATTGCTTGATAGGAAGGCAGGCTGCATTCAAGATTTAGCAGTAATGAGTTATACTGCTATAAATCTCCAGTACAGCAAAAATAGAAAAAAATAAGAAGGTTCAATGTTCTTACTATAGAAGGAATGATAGAATAGGAGAACCACCATTTAGCCAGGCCTAGGTGGAAGCAGCCCTCAGTGTGGTCGCCGATGATGGGGATCTTGGCACCAGTGAGTCAGGGTGAGGGATCCTGACGCACTGATCTGTCTTGGCACTGTGACAGTGGGTGCCAGGCATTGTGTGATCTCCTGTCATGGTTCTGAGGGTTGAACCTAGGCCTTGCACAACCATGGAGCTCCACCTGGGCCCTGCTGATGTGAGACAGCAGTGTGGATTCCATCACCTACCAAGCACCCCTTGCCAAGGGACTTGAATTCTGAATTTCACTAAACTTCTAGGTCTAACTACCACTTTACTAGGGAATGTAGGAGATAGAAGATTGTGTTAGACATCACCACGGGGATGTGATTTGTTCAGTCCAATATGGGGGAGATTCTACAGAATTATCACCTCGATTCCTTTCACCAGGGAGTCGCGTAGAAGCAGAGAGGTGGTCAGGCTGCTGCGGCTGGAAACGAGACTCCAGCAACCCATCAGGAAACAGCCCTCGCAAGCCGCTGCTGGGAACGGTAAAGACCGTGTGGCACATGTGCGCGATGGGTGCATTCAGCCAGAGCAAGGATGGGAGGCTGGCATTTGGGGCAACGTGGGTGGGACTGGGGATCAGTCACATGAACTCTGCCAGGCGCAGAAAGGCAGACTGCCTGACCCCGCTCACATGTGAATCTGAAATAGCTGGTCTCTTCGTTGGGAGCAGAATGGTGGTTACAGAGGCTGGGGACAGGGCCAGGCAGGTTGACAGTGTGTTAGATTATGGTCAGGCAGGAGGAAGAATGTGGGTGCGTATTTTGTAGAAAGGTCCCTATATCATGGTATTGTACTGCATATTTCAAAAAGCTAGAGCAAGGACTTTGAATGTTCTTGTAACAGAAGAGTGATAGATGTTTGAGGAGATGGATCTATGTGCCTTGATCTGGGCGTTACACATGTATACATCACACAGCACCCTGTGAACATGTATAATTTTAATGTGTCTTAACAAAATCAAGAAATAATGTGAAAAAACCCCAGGCCTATCAGGTGTGGACCTCATTAGATCTTGATTCAGACAAACTAACTATAAAAAGTACCTTTGGAAAAAAGTATCTTTGAAATAGAGAACTTTGAATACATACAGGGCATGAAATACTACTAAGGAATTACTGTTACTGTGCTTGTATGATTTTTAAAAGTCGTATCTGGAAGAAACACATATTGAAGCATTTGTACAGGTAGTGATGTGTTTGAGATTTGCTTTAAATACCCCAGAAACACCTTGCAGAGTAGAGATGAACCAAAAAGGGCAAAACATTGCTCATTCCCGACCCAGGAGGATGATCCCCAGCATGCAGCGTGGTGCTGTCCTGTGCTCTTGTTTGGAAATTCCTGTGACGAAGCTCTTGGTTAGTGAGACCAGGCCGCTGGTGACCAGGCAGAGACCCCACAGGCTCTCTTTTGTTCTCTCAGCTCTGCCGGCTTTGGGATGAAGGAGTCCAGGGGCGCCCGTGTGGAAAGGCTTCTTTGCTTTGAGCAATGCTGCGGTTCCAGTGGACCAGCATGAATTTTGATGTGTTTGTGGGCTGCTGCTTCTGTGTTACAAGTGTGCTGGGACCCGTGGAGGCAGATGGGCTGAGATTGGGGGCTTTGGGCTTCAGAGACAAGAGAGGGAGCGAGGGACATGCCTGCACCTGGAGCCAGAACCATGGTGTCTCTCAGGTGCGGCTCAGAAAATGAGCGAGGAGGGCGCAGTAGTTAGTGGTTTAAACTCCGTCTCCACTTGTTCAGCTCAAATTTTAGCCTTGCCTTTTAACTACTGGGTGACTTTGGGTGGTGTGATTACCCTTTCTGTGTTTTGAGTTCCTCCCTGAACCCCGTAACACCTTCAGGTGTAAAACGGTGCAGTGTGACTGCCCTGTGGTTAGCGTTAAATGAGTCTGAAAACCCTAGAACGTGGCCTGGCCAGGTGTGTATTTGCCACGTTGAGAAACCACTGAATCACCTGGGAATGGAGGCAGCAGGAACCCATGGTCTCCGTGTCACTGTTGGGATGAATGCCCCCCCCAGCTCCTGACTTCAGGGGCAGAGCCTGACTGGTCAGCGGGGGTCACATCCTCTGGGTTGGCCACAGGGTGGGGGCACTTTGATGGACAGCCCAGTCCAGACTGGCAATGATAGGAGAGTGTCCCCAGAAGAGAACTGAGGTGCCGCAGCTGTCTCAGGGGGTGCAGTGCAGTGAGGAAGACCAGCACCTGGTGGCTTCGTGGACGGCTGACTCGCGGGCTGCCCGTGTGCACAGCAGTCTCCTTCTTCCTCTCCCCATCTACCTCCAGTGTCTCCCTCCCTACCTGTGTTCCAGTGTGACACCTGTATGGGTCACATTAGTGGGTCCTCTTGGCCCTGGACATTAGGTCCTCTGGCGGCAGGACTGGGATTCAGAGCTGGGTCCTTTGACCCTCAGTCTCCCCTGACTAGCTTGGGACTCCTGAGGTAGGGCTGTGCTTCGGTCTGTCTTCATCCTTGGCAAACCCCCGACAACTGTGACAGAAAAGCTAGAAATCAGTGGTCTGAGGCTCTGTTAAGTGCTCACCCAGCCCACCACATGTGGTCAGTCACCACATGAGACTGACCACACTAGCTGCGACTTAGAGATAGTCTGACCTGGCTCTGCTGACTGCCTCAGCTGGGCGGCCTGTGTGTCTGACATATTCTGTTTTCAAGGACTGTCCAGCTAAGATAGACTGGTCAGGACAGGCCTAGTGTCAGCCAGCCCTCAGCCCCAGCTCCCTCCCTATTTTCTCCTCCCCTGTAATGAACAACCCCTGCTATCAGCTTTTTGTGCTTCCTGCTTACATGCTGTATATAAGTTTCTGTCTCACTCTCAGTCGTGGTTGGTGATTTGGAACTGATTCCCACCAGCTCGCTAGCGTAGTTTACAGTTGCCTTCTAACTCCTTGGTGCAAAGGGTCTCCCATTCGGTTTAATACTGGTTTTTCTACAACACAATCACTAGTTTCTCTTGCTCTTGAGCTTGCTCTGCTCTTTTTGCTTGGCTACAGTTAAAGGGTCCCTGTTTGCCTTGGGAAAATCATGACCAAGTTGTTGAATTTTTCCAAACTAGGTGTTGTCCCAACTGCTACTGATGTTAGGTCAGTTAGTCTTCTGGCATCCTCTTATAGGGTAGAGTCTACTACTGCTCCCCTTGTCACAGAGGAGGAAGTGGAGGCTGTGACACAGCGGGTGACTTCTCCAGGGCACAGGACTGGAACGCAGACAGCCTGGAGTTGACACAGTACCTGTACTCTGGCCTCTGACCACTATGCCTTCTTGTCTTACTCGGGAGACACGGGGTGAGGCCGGCCTTGGTCCTCTGCTCTGTACCATATGCAAGCCCTGGTTTACCTACCCATCTTCACAGAAATCTGCAACAAAATGACCCATCTGAAGGTGAAATGGAATGAAGTACTCAGGCGGGGATCTCTAGAGTCACTTCCAAGAACTTTAATTTTAAACTAATTTAAGAAACCCGCCTAAATGTATTCTCCATGGAAACAACAGAATCATAGGCAGAGTGACCAGGACGTGATCACTTCCCCTGTGCCCAGAGTTAGTAAATCATCAATTTGGTCCATGTTCTTCTAGAGCCTTTAAAGTACATTTAGATACATTTGTAAGCTCCCCATAGAAAAAATATTGCACTGGGTGTGTGCTTTTGCATAAATACTACTACATTTTACATGGTGTCCTGCAATTTGGTTTTACCTATAGCAAATGCACAATGTAGGTTTTGAGGTGTTTTTACATCAGTGTACTGTGATAGCTTCTGTTCTTTGTAGCTCTTTGCACCTCCCTCATTACATTTTAGCTTTCCATGTCCTTTCAGTGTCCAGAGTAAATCACTGCATGCCCTTGTCCCTCTCGGTTCTCCGATGGACATGGTGGAGTAGGTGGAATTATCATCCCACATTACTGATGAAGTGCATTGGCACCAAAAGGCAAAGTAGTTTGTTTATGTCATTTTTCATCACTATGACAAAAGACTGAGAAAAATAATTGAAAGGTGGAAGGGGTTCTTGGCTCATGGTTTCAGAGGTTTCGGTCCATGGCTAGTGGGTGCCACAGCTTTGGGCCTGAGGCCAGCAGAATGTCATGGCAGCAGGAGCATTAGCAGAGGTGGCTGCTCACTTCATGACAAGCAGGAAGTAGAGAGAGAGGGAGGAAGGGGCTGGGGACCTGATAACCCTTCCAGAACATGCCCCCAGTGCCCTGCCTCCTGCAGTGAGGCCCCACCTCTGGCTTCCATTACTCTCCAATAATGCCTCCAAATTTTGGCTCCATCAGTGGATTAATTAATGGATGAAGTCAGAGCCCTGGTGACCCAGTCACCTTCCAAAGCCCACCTCACCTCTGAAGAGCACTGCAGGGGGACAGTGACTCCAACACTTCGCTCCTGGAGGACATTTCAGCTCCAAACCATAGCAGGCTCTCTGCTTCCCAACCTTCCAGCTGGAAAGGGCGAGCCAGGACCCCTGCCGCCCCTCCTGGCTCCCTGGAGAGGCGATGCCTGTGCCCATTGCTGTTGTACAGGCATTGGCTTCTTCGCAGTGATGTGAGCTCCCTGTTCGAGGGGTGCACCTTGGCCCATGTTGCTGCCTGTGGGTTCATCTCTGGTGGTGTGGTCCCTGCCTCCCCCTTGGCTCGCTACCTCCTGACTTTCCCACCTGAGGTAACCTGCTTCGTTGGCACCCATTTGATACTGCACATTTCCCAGAACTCCTGGGGTTCCGGGACCGGGCCGTCACTTAGAGAGAAGGCTGATGGCATCCACTGTTTACCCCTCTGTGGTCGGCATGCAGCTTTGACCCTGGCCTCCTGCAGCCCAGCGGCCACAGTGCTGTACTAAGAGGTGAAGGAGACGTGGACTTTCCTGTGGCACACCCGTGCATGACCGCACAGAGTCCTCAGGCAGCATCCCGGAGCTCTGTCTCTCCTCCTGAGCGACAGGGAGTTTCCTCACCTTTTCTCAGCCACAGCCCCACCAGGATTGGAGGCTTGGTCTTCCGGACCATTCAGCGCTCAGCTTTCTCCCTTCCCACCCTCCGAGCCTGCAAGGCTGCAGGAGCCGTGGCTGTGGGACCTGTGAGGGCAGGTGTGGCCTTGCACGGGGCCTTGAGTTTGAGAATTCTTCATGGAGGTGCCTGCCTGACCTGAGTGAGGGCCATGGAACGCACTTTGTATTTCTTCTTTTAATTTTTTATTAGTATGTGTTTGCAGTACGCAACGATCACATCTGTGGAGGGATTGGTACATGCTCACCTTAACTGCTCTTGTCCCCCTCCTCCCCTCCCTGTAACCTTCCTGCACCTCCCTAGCCCTGACCCAACCCTAACCCTAATCCCATTCCCTCCCTCCCTTCCCTCCTCCTTGTTTTGTTCCCCTTCCCATCTGAGCGTGTTCTTCCTGCTTCCTAGTATCTGTCCCTCATTTTGCTCCCTATTTATACTTGGGCTTCTCACACAAGGCAAGCAGTGCGACACTTAAGCTTGTGTGTCTGATTTATTTCACTTAACATTATGGTCTTGAAGTGCATCCACTTACCAAACAAGGCCTCAGCTTTATCCTTTATGGCAGAATACTGCTCTGTTGTACATAATATCAGCTTTTCTTTATCCGTTCACTTGATAGGTGAATGGCCTATTTCCAGGACTTGGGTATTATAAATTGTGCTCTATACATGTGGGAATGCTTGTATTACTGTGGCATGATGACTTGAAAAATCATAATTATCAACGCATGTTAATTGTGCCAATTAATGGGTTTCACTGGAATGCAGAGATTGCTAAAAGAACGAGTGTAGCTGCTTCTGTCTTTCCCCGTGTCCTGAGCCTGGGAAGCCCTAGCACAGCAGCAGCTGTCTTGCAGGGTCAGGAACTGATCCTCTGAAGGGAGTAGGATCAGTTCTCAGTGAGGTATGAACCAGCCACAGGGCAGGCAGGGGCTGCAACTGAAACGGGAGATGGCCTTGGGGACTCCATAGCCCAGGGTATGCTCCAGACTGTGTCGCCTCTGCTTGGCTCAGGCACGTGCCCCTGCCAGGGGGTAGAGGGGAGGCTCTCAGGGGACCTCAGAGTCACTCTGCACTCACGCCAAGGCATTCCTGCTCCGTTTGGAATTTGTCTCTGGGTATAGCTGGCCCTTGAGGTCTCTCTGGGAGGTGCATGCTGGGATCCTCAGAGCCCATCATGCTTTGCTGTGGTCATAGTGAGGGACGGATTATGCACAAGGGTGAGGAGATTGGGGAGGTGACAGGAAGCAAATATGTAAGGCAAATCAGAAGGAAGAGGGTCTGAGAGCAGCAGCGGTCCCTCGGCCTAAGTATTTCCAAACCTTATTCTCGCACCAACTTTGTGACTTCTGTCACTGTTGCTGGGGACACAGAACATCCTGCTGGAAGCTGCAGAATTACCCGGTGGCTGAGCTGCAAAAGGAGCAGACTTTCTAACCTTCAGGCTCTGAAATGAGTGCTCCTTCCCACACTGAGCCCAGTCTCGCCTTGGGCATGAGAAGCGCTGCTTGTTGGAAACTTGGAGGTCGACTGTGGGTCCCCCCGCCTTGTCCCCCACTTATCTGGGCCTGCACCACTGTGGTCACCCTGAGTGCCCTGCGCTTGTCCGTGTTCTTCCTGCCTTTTGCAGTCAAAGGTCTCACAAATCCCACGTCTGCAGTGGAGCATTTCGAGGCGAGTGGCTGGAGACCGGCTGCGTGGCCGCCTGAGCTACTCTCCTGGGTGCTGAGACCCGACGCTCAGCGCCCACGGCTGAGGGAGGCAAGGTCGGCTCTGGCTCGGTTTCCAGAGTCTCGGCTCTTGCACAGTTAGCTGGCTCCAGAGCAGCAACAGCATGGCGGAGGGACCCGGGAGGTGGACAGCTGCTTACGTCATGGGGGCCAGGAACAGAGAGAAGGAGGAGTTTCGGGGGACCCCTTTGCTGGCCACCTCCCCAGTGACCACTCTGACCAGCTCCACTCTGGAACAACACACCTAGCGCAGTGGGTGTGGGTCCTCATGACCCACCATCTGGAAGCCCCATCTCTGAGTGCCTGACACTTCAGGGTGACAATCTGTGCCAGCCACAGCAGTGGCTGTCAGCCCTGTGCTCTTCCTCTGGGAGATGCCTGGGGGTCAGAGGCCACCTGAGGAGAGAGGCATTAGCCATCTCGGTGACCGCCATACCTGGTGGTGTGGAAGCTGGAGGGAAAGATGAATCATATGGGGTCCCAGTCCCCAAGGAGATCTGGGACTGTGGTTCCAAACCGGGACCCAGGCAGGTGACCTGCACCCTCTTCTAAGGTCACATGAGGTTACCCTGGTAGTTTTCCTTAAAAACAAAAATATGTGGCTCGCATTTAAAAACTAGATTTCTGAGTAGCCTCTAATAATCTCAAGGTGTGACACTGTCGATACCGTCTTGTGAGGCCAGAAGCAGCTGGTGCTGAGAGCACAGCTCTGACTGGACGGGACCTTTGCCCCGTCGAGCCCCCCACACTGGGGCGGCGTTTGCTCACCATTTGTCATCTTGGAAATGGGCCGCTTATTTACAAAGCCAGTCTTGCTCCAACAGGGATTTGGATTGGAAAACCCTAATGTAAACCAGTTTTTAAAAAGACATTTCATGGGCACCTCACTTCTTTAAATGCACACAGTCCCTTGCCGGCATCGTTCATCCCTTAGATGCATTAGCACCTACACGTGCCATGAGAACCCTACATGTGACATCGACAGTGAGGGAATCACGCAGATCACACACTGCCGGGAAGCCAGTGAGAGCGAGAGGTCTTTGCACATGTGCCATGAAAGGCAGCTCAGGGAAGGCCCTCTGCCAAGATGACGCGGTTTACACGGGCTGTGCTGTCGGACTTCCAGGCCTGAGGCCAACAGCTTGGCCGGCTGCTTCCCCGAGCCAAAACTGCCCTTGCTACGATCTCCCTTTACAGGACCAACTATGGGGTCTCACGGTATAGCTCACTCTTGAGTACTTAGCTTGCATGAGGCCTTGAGTTAAATCTTCCATGGCTTCCCATCCCCAGCATCCCACCCTGAGACACATTTTCCATGCAGGGAAAATACTGCAAGTCTTTCCTATTTTAGGGTGAATTAATGAATCACCTACATTTGGAGGAGAACAGTCAAGACCTCAAATAATATCGAGGTGCTGTGTTCTGGTGCTTGGAGGAAATGAGGACATGGAAAGCAGAGGGGAGGGAGAATAAACCACTGTCAGGTCTTCGGACCAGACCCCTACTGGACCCCTCCAGAGCCTGACCAGAAGAGAACCCCCCCAAACAGACCTGTGATACCTGCCGGTGCACAGCGTTCAACAGGAAGCCAGCAGCTGCCCTACACAGCTCCACCTGCAGAGGGTGGATCCTGCGAAAAAACAAAGCAATATGCTGTGCCTGCCAGCACCCCTGCACCCCACAGTGCCCTGTCTACCAGCCAGCCCCAGCCCCTGCTCAGAGACCCAGAATCCCACACCCCCCAGCAGTGCCCCTCCCCTACCTAAACTCCCCTCTGAAACCCACCGGCTTCCGCCCTCGCCTGAGGTCAGCGGGCTTTTCGCCCTTGGCCCAGCCACACCTGCACGTTGCTTAGGCTCTGGCTGCCTCAGTGGCTCAGTTGTGCCTTGTTTACCCTGACAGCTACCACCTGTTAAGCTCTTTGGGGGCATCAGGTGCCAGCCCACCTGCCGCTGCTTGGTCCACTCCATGAACCCACCTCTTGGCTCCTTCTCTGTCCACCTTTCTGAGGGCGGGTTCCCAACTCTCCTCTCCTCTCTTCTGGTCTTCTCTACCATCTACTAACGTAGACATTAGTCATCACAGTAGATGTAACGTAAATGCAGATGTTGGTCTGTGCCCGGTCACAGGTATCATACCTAACGCTGATCCCGACAGCCGATGGATCGGTCTGAGTATCTCCTGTCTGTGCTTCTCCCTGGCCGAGCCTCTCCAGGCCCGAGCCTTAACCTCAACCTCTGCTGCTATCTCCAACTTGAAGTCTCCTCTCAGCTTCAGACTCAGCTGTGAGTACAGCCCCGTTTAAGTGTCTGAGCATCTCACATGAGACCAGGGAGCACTCCTCAGGGCCCGGCCTCCTGGGGGTGGACTCGGCCTCCTGTGAGACCGGGGAGCACCCCACGGGGCCCGGCCTCCTGGGGGTGGACTCGGCCTCCCGTGAGACTGGGGAGCACCCCATGGGGCCCGGCCTCCTGGGGGTGGACTCGGCCTCCCGTGAGACTGGGGAGCACCCCATGGGGCCCGGCCTCCTGGGGGTGGACTCGGCCTCCCGAGAGACCGGGGAGCACCCCACGGGGCCCGGCCTCCCGTGAGACCGGGGAGCACCCCATGGGGCCCGGCCTCCTTGGGGTGGACTCGGCCTCCCCAGAGACTGGGGAGCACTCCACGGGGCCCGGCCTCTTGGGGTGGACTCGGCCCCCCGCCCCCCAGTCTGACTGTCAGGCCTGCCGCTTCCTCTCCGGCCTCCCCCAAGTGCAGCTCCTCTCCCCATGGCCCCTGCTCTGCCCCAGTCATTGTCCTGTAGCCTCCAGGCCTCCTCATCTGCCCCTCTACTTTCACTGTTGTCCTCCTAGGATCTGCTGCCATGCAGTGGACAGACTTGCTGAAACACAGACCAATTCAAGTCCCTCTCCTGCTCCAGTTCAGTGACTCACTGCCCTTAGTGAAAGCCCAGGTTTACAGCCTGAGCTGCCTTTGGGCTCTTCTCTCATTCACCTCCTCCACTCCAGCTCTACTAGGCTTTTCACAACTTTTTGAGCAGTCCTGTGCTAGCCTCAGGACCTTTGCACCTCCCATTCCTGCACCTTGGAACACTCTTGCTCCAAATCTTCCTTTGTGTGGCTTTTTGGTCATTCAGGTTTAAGCCATAACAATACCTGCTCTAAGGAAACCTTCCCTGGCCAACCACACTGGTGTTAGCCCCTAACTATCTGTCATAGCAGCTGGCTTCATTTTACACAGCACATCACTTACTGCCCTCTGGTTTCATTGACTGGTTTGTCTCTCCCCTCACCCACCAGCAAGTAAATTGGTGAATTCATTATTTGGAACAGGAGAAACTCAAATGGCTACTTGACAGATGAATGAGTGAGTGTGTGTGTATGAATTCTGAGGTTGGCTTCCTACCCTCATTTTACAGGTGAAGAAACTGAGGCTTAGGGAGATCAGAGAGGAGAGCCCAAATTGGGTGCATATTTGTGGTCCTCCTGCCTTAGTTTTTTGGGGCGCTGGGATTACAGGGCTGTGCTCAAAGGCACGGTTTTTAGCTGTGATCATAAATGAACTGTTCAGCTTGTTGGAACCTTTGTTTACTCACCTGTGAATGGATCTCAAAGACTCATTTCTTAGGGTGAGGGCAGGGAGGGAAAAAGTCTGCCCGAGGGCTGAGCTGGAAAACACGGTGGGTAGTGATTTCTGCTGCGCTTCAGAGCTGCGCAGCAAGGCGGCAAAGGTGCTTTCTGAATAGCCAGGACGGGTAGATACATGGGTTTCTCACCATCTGGGACAAAACCGTGCTCATGTTAGGTGCATGTGGGTGTGTGTGGGTGGAGGGATGGTCCCCCCGACCAGGTCACTTTTCGGGTGGCTTAACCATGGTGCTGGGCAGGCTGGGGTGGGCCAGGTGGGCAGGTTGGCAGCGGGCAGGAAGGGGCCGATAACTACTGGCTTCTTTCTTTAAAAACGAGGTGAACACTCTTGAAGCCCCTTTGTATGTAGAAGGTGCGGGCTGTCCCCCGGATGACCTCAGCGTGGGAAACCGCGTTCCAGGACCAGCGGCCGACATACAGGGGCAGCACTCCTGTGTGCTCAGTGGCATCAACCTGGCCTTTCCTGGTCAAAGGAAATTGGGTCTCTTGGGAAGGGCGGGCTCCGTGAGTGAGCTCGGTACCCGAGGGGACATCCTCTCCCTCCTTGGTGCTTTGGGTGCCAGCCCTTTGGGGGACATTCCCCTGTCAGGCCACCTGAAGATTCCCTCGTCTCTCACTGTGCACTGGGTCTGCAGTGAGTGGACACTGAGGAGCAGAGCCCCAGGTTCCTGTGTCGCTGGGATGTTAATCAAGCCATTAAGTGAAGAGACAAATGACAGTACAGGTCACAGTGGAGGCCATGGAGGAAATGAACAGGGCGGTGTCTGCCGTGTGACGAGCTTGGTGGCAGAAGCCCAGGTTTGAGTCAGGCAGGAGGAGGCTCTGGGGAGGCAGTGCAGGCCAGGGCAAGAGGCAGGGCAGGGAGTGGCCACAGGTCCTCCCTCCCCCTTCCTTCCTTCCTTCCTTCCTTCCTTCCTTCCTTCCTTCCTTCCTTCCTCGTTCTCTCCTCCCTCCTCCCTCCTCCCTCCCTCCTCCCTCTCTCCTCCCTCCTCCCTTGCTC
>PVLA01014749.1:9944-28919 GCA_004027455.1 Hydrochoerus hydrochaeris
GTAATAATAAATCAGACTAAATCATAGAATCAGAGAGAGGTATGGTGATATTTTTTACCTGTGGGAAGGAATGTTGAGATGTGAGACCCAGAGTAGAAAGTCTGGGTTGCTCACAATAAGTAAGATTTAGAAATCCACATAGTAGTTTAATGCCCAGTACCAAAAAAGACCATTGTATCTAGCTATTATCAATATTGTATTGGTTACATAAAATTTTGTTGAGAGAATAAATCTTGCATTAGATGTTCTCAACTTAATAATAATAATGAAAGTATGTGATCACTTTGATGGGTGATTGGATAGATAAGTGGAAGGATTGTTGCACTATAAATAATGGTATCGATATCCCATCTGCACAACAATGATGTTGCACAAATTATACAAGGGAACTTTTGGAATGTTATTTGTACTTCTAAGAAGTGGTCTTAATGAACTTTCAATATGTATATTTGAAAAAATTGCATATATACATATTTAAAATTTAGAAACATGTGAGATATGCTCTCACCTAATTCTACTTAAAGAACTGAGACTCAATATTTTATGTTAATCAAAGGCCTAGCGACCTGACAAAAGATGATATACTAAAGGTCAATCATATATAGAAAGTTATACAACTGTGTACATCATCAGCAACTCTCAAATAAGAACCATAATATTTTACCAGTAGGGACAAGAACAAGAAACCCACATTGCAATGATGACAATTCTCTTGTGTTTAAGTAACTTTCCCACAATGTTCTATGCTGACCAGAACATGGGATCCTAGAAGTGACTTTAATACAGAGCATTCCAAGGTTTCTGGCTACTTCCAAAACTCTCAGAAATAGAAAAATGATACATGTTTTAAATGACAGTCATTAATGTTAAACTATCACAATTTTAGCTCACCAAGCAATCAATACTGGATTTTCAGAAGTACTTTATTACTGGTAACAGGAAAGAACTTAATCCTATGACCAATGTCCCCAGGAGAACTCACCATTAATCCAAAAGCTGGAGTGACACCACCATGTTACTCATTTGGCATTTAGCTTCTCTAACAGCTCAAGTTTTTCTTTAGGAAGGGGACTCTCATGGATGTGTTTTCCAAGTTCTGGGAATGAGATTCCCATTCAAGAGTGTGATCTCTAGTATGTTTCTCCAGATAGAGTCCTTTCACCAAAGGAAATAATAAATTCCTGGGAGAGAAAATATAGACATAGATCAAGACTTCTCAATCTTAACTGAAACCACTTTAAAATGTCTTACACAGCAAGGTGAAAATGATTTTTGCTGTAGTTCACACTTCCAAAACAACCATCATCCAGATTGTTTTAAAACACTTGAAAAATTTATCCTGAAAACTTTCTTCTTCTTCACTGTTGGAGCACTTTCACATAATTAAGATTATTTTTCTACAGTGCATCAAGAAGATCCACACTAAATTTAAGAGCCAGATTTCATGTGAAATTATGCTGATGATTTAGATAAGCATTTTTCCCTTGAAATTTAGAATGCCACTTTCCTATGTATTTGACAATAAATTTTACAAATAATTTCTTTGCAGATTGAACCAAGAGAGCCAGGCCCGCCAAAAGAGGAGCCAGGCCCGTGCCACCACTGCAAGGTGAGTTGCAGCTCGATGGTGCTGGCCCAGGAACAATTTGGGACCATCGATCCCAGTGGCTGGGTGCTGGCCCCGCCACCTAGGACACTGGAATAGGCTCCAGAGGTTCCATGGACCGTGCCCAGTGACCTTCACTCAAGAAGGGGAGCCAGGCCCACTGAGCGAGGGGAGCCAAAGCCATGTGAGTTCCAGTAGCAGAAGGCACAGGAGGTTATTTCAAACACATCCAGGGAAAAATTTGGAACATCATTGGAAACACAGAAATATAGGAAAATGACAAAATGAAAGACAAAAATGCAATCTCAAATCTCCAGTCCATCTCAAGAAAGCATAGGAGCCATGTACATAGAAGAAAATACTAGCCATATATCTGTAATGCCTGATATGTTATAAACTAAAATAAAGAAGCAAGTACAGGAAGCTATGAGAGTACTCAAATCAGAAATAATCTCCCAAGTGAAAGAAGAAATGATAAAAGTAGTGAAAGAAATATTGAATGCATCTAACGAAGACACAGCTAAAAAAACTAAAGGAACAAAGCAAAACAATAGAATCCCTGAATGAACAGTTTAAGAAACAAACAGAATACATGGAGCAGATTTAAAGATATATTCAGGAAATCAAAAATTCTATTGAAAGTTGCAAAAAGCACCTCAATGAAAGTGAAGATAGAATATCAGACCTTGAAGATAAGATTGCAGCTAGTGAACGGGAAAGGGACATCTTGTAAAAATAACAAGGAATCAGGAAATAACTCAACAGCTTAAAGAGGATGCAAAGAAAAACAATATAAGATTAATAGGGATAAAAGAAAAATAAGGAGGCAACACAAATGACATCAAGAGGCTATTTACAGAAGAAATAGCTGAAAATTTCCCAAACATGAGTATGGAAACTGACATACAGGTTAGTGAAGCATATAGAACTCCAAATAACCATAACAAAAACAAAACTACACCAAGACATATAATAATAACCATCACAGAAACCCAACATAAGAACAGAATATTAAAAGCTGTTAGAGAGAAAAGACAGACTACCTATAAAGAAAAATCTTTCAGAATCACTGCAGAATTCTCAACACAAACAATGAAGTCAAGAAGCCCATGGAGTAAAGTGTTTCAAATCCCAAAGGAAAACAAATTGCAATCCAGACTGATATACCCTGCAAAACTGTCCTTCAAAATGAATGGAGAAATAAGATAGTTCCATGACAAAGAACAGCTGAAGAACTTCATGATCACCAAACAAACCCTAAAAAGAATACTGAAAGACATTCTAGATATGCATAGGAAAAAACCGCTAAGCAATGCAGACAATTAAACAGAATGGAAAGGTAAAGATACAACATCAGAAAGATAACATGTCAAAAATAAACCAATATATGATAGTTACAACCATTAATATAAATGGCTTCAATTCACCAATTAAAATAAACATATTGGCAGAATGGATCACGAAACAGTGTCCAAACATATGCTGTCTATAAGAAACCCATCTAAACAAAAAGTAAACTCATAGAATGAAAGTCCAAGGATGGAAAATATTACTTCATTCAACAGGAAATCAAAAAAAGTGGGGGTAGCTATTCTGTTTCCAGACCATGTGAACTTTAAACCAAGAATGGTCTGAAGAGTTAAAGAGGGTCACTATATACTAGTTAGGGGAAAAATGCAAGAGAAAGAGATAATAATCTTAAATATATATCCACCAAATTCCAGAGCACCCAGCTACACAAAGCAAGTATTAACAGAAATGAAAAATCAAATAGGCAATAACACAATTATAACAGGAGACTTTAACATGCCATTGACACAAAGGGATAGATCAACTAGACAGAAAATCAGCAAAGAAATAACAGAACTGAATCACACCTGTGAACAAATGGACTTGATAGACATATACAGAGTGTTCCATCCAACAACATCAGAATATACATTCTTCTCAGTAGTAAATGGGACATTCTCTAAAATAGGCCATATACTAACCCACAGAACATATTTAAGTAAATGCAAAAGAATTGAAATTATCCCATGTATGTTATCGGATCATAGCACCCTGAAACTAGAAATTAATGATAAAAGTAACTGCAAAAACCATACAAACACATGGAAATTTAACAATACACTCTTGAGCAATCACCGTGTCACACAGGAATTTAAAGAAGAAATTAAACAATATCCACAAGCAAATGAAAATATAAATACAACTTACCAGAGCTGTGGGATGCAATGAAAGCAGTCCTCAAAGGAAAATTTATTGCACTGAGTTCCCACATTAGGAAAACAGAAAAAAAACACAAATATGCAACCTGATATTACACCTCAAACATTTAGAAAAAGAAGAGCAAGTCAAGCCCAAAGCCAAAAGAAGGGAGGAAATTATAAAAATTAGAGCAGAAATTAATGCAATAGAGACTAAGAAAACAATACAAAAAGATTAATGAATCAAAGAGTTGGTTCTTTGAAAGAATAAATAGAATTGATAAGACCCTAGCCAACCTAATTTAAAAAAGAAAAGAAAAGATTCAAATTAATGCAATACAGCATGAAAAAGGTGAACTCACTACCAACTCCATGGAAATATAGAACACCATCAGCAACTATTTCAAAAACCTGTACTCTGATAGGTCCGATAACACAGAAGAATTAGACTGATTCTTATAAACATATGAATGACCAAAGCTGGATCAAGAAGATGTAAAACTGCTGAATAACTCAATTTCTATTTATGAAATTGAAAATATAATTAAGTCTCTACCAACAAAGAAGAGTTCAGGCCCAAACAGATTCACTGCAGAATTCTACAAGAAATACTAAGAAGACTTAATGCTGACACTCCTCAAACTCTTCAATGAAATTGAAAGGGAAGTAATTCTCTGTAAGTCATTCCTGGAGATTCCTCAAAAAGCTGGGATTGGAGGTCCCATTTGACCCAGCTATTCTACTCTTTGGCATATTCCCAGAAGAACTGAAAAAAATCTTACCACAGTCATATATGTGCACCAATTTGTAATAGGCAGATCTTGGAAACAACCTAAGTGCCCATCAATTGAGGAATGGATAAAAAAATTGTTGTACTGCTATACAATAGAGTACTACTCAGCTACAAAGAATGATCATATTGAGATATTTATAAATAAATGGATGAAACTTGAATCCGTACTCTTAAGTGAAATAAATCAAACTCACATATGTAAATACTGTATAGTCTCCCTAGTGTAAAAATGGTAAGAGTACAGAAGATTTCATGGTTCACCATTATATTGCTTTGAAGTATTATATTTTCATTCATTGGTTGTAATAGTTTTATTCTGTTTTTATTGATCTTATTATATGTGATGGTATGAATAGTTACTTTGAAGAAAAGACAATGTGGCAGCCATTGTAGATTTGATATCATCTTGCTCTGAAGTCCTACCATGCTCTTGTTTTTCTATTACCATTGGTTCTATCATGTTTTGTCTTATCAGATTTTAATATGTATGATAGTATAAATAAAATTTTTATGGAAATTGAGATAATATAGTAGCCATTGCTCATTTTCAGTTGTTTGGCTCAGAATGCCTTGTAATACTTTCATTCTCTTGAGTGTTTTTATTATATTATGTTATGTTTGACATTATTGTGTGTGAAGCTAAGCTCAACTATTTCAAAGAAAGTGACATTATGATAGCTGCTATTAATATCCAATTGTCTTGTTGTAAAGTGACGTGTTGCTTATGTTGTTCTGCTCTGATCTGCTTAGATCTACACTCTTTTGTTTTATTCTCTTTAAAATAAAAAAAGAAAAAAATCCTGTGCAAATTTATAATTTCATTTTTTTCTGGAAAATTTTTATTTCACAAGTTCATGCTGAAGATTAAATTATTTCTAAATGTTTTCGAGTATTATTGAAATCATCTAAGAATATGAAGGTAAGATTTAAACTTTGCTAAACTTTATTTAATATTGTTATTTTACAAGCAGAACAATCATGACTAATTTTATCAAAATTATTTAGCATATTGAAGCACTCTAATTTCTTAAATGATTGTATCTCCATGCAAACATCGCACTGACATTTCAGAGACTCAAAGACAGAGAACAATTTAGATGATTCATTTTTCTAAAATCACGAAACAAACTCTTATCATGCACAAACTCATTTACTATCCAAGACTGAGCTTAAGCATGAAAACATATTATGAATAAACTTTCAAAACATCTCTATATTAATATTAAGTGGTGTAAGTCATTTACTGGTAAGTTCAAACCCTAATATGGAGAATTCTTTCTGGGCTCAAATGCTAAGAAAAGTGTTTGTGCCTTCTATAGATGTCAGATGGTGAGAACTTTTCCTGAGTTTATGACACAGAAAAATTTTTATTTGCTTTATTGCTCAAAGTTTCAATTTTGCTTCTTTGTTGAATGAATGCATGGTATAGAAATAAATGCATTCCCAGAAATATGATTTACATTTTCCACTCTCATAACAAGTGTGAAATAGTATTCTCAGTAAGATATTCTACATAATGATACAAGTGTGCAAAATGCTAGGAAATACACATAGGTAAGGGAAATTCCAAGTGGGACAAGAAAGATTCTCATTTCAGCTTAATGACTTTTCACACTCTTAAACCAATAGACTTAACCAATTGAACAATTGGTTTCAAACAAACTTAACAGAATCTGGGTTCACAAAATGAGCTGAGAGAGTGATCAACATTCATATTCTTAATATTTGTGTCTTGAAATGTATCATCACTTGTCTATGTAGAACACCAAATTTCCTTTTGAAGAAGTGTAGATAAAATAATAATCATGATACTCTTATTAAATAATATTACATTGCTATTGCTTGTTCTAATGTGATAATATGGAACTTATATGATAAGGTTAAAAACTTCAAGGAAAATATAAGTTAGAAGTTGTAGATAAAATACGAACAAATTTATTGTCTTTCTTGGCTATGCTACATGTTAGCTGCCTCACCTGATGGAGGACCTCTGATAATACTGGGCTTCTCTTACAAGTTTAGTAGCATAAAAATTGGTCAAAAAGAGCAATATTAACTAGATAGTGTGTGTTTAGTGGTGATTATCCCACTAACTGTCTGCAGAAATACATAGAATACATGATATGTTCAACAGGTATTAGTTAATAATATCCTTATCACACTAACAGTAAACATTAGTCTCAGATGGAAAATCTTTACCTGTAAATGTACTAAATAATAACTACCATACATGTTATTCTAAGTGTTAAAGCAAATTGTATGTACAAGACTTAGCACCACATTTTACATAAAAACACTAATTTTTATTATATTTATTGATTATTATAAATATATATGTCATAAGGAAAAATTGCTTTAAGATAGTTCTTTTATGTTCTCATTGCATACTCCTATTGCCTTACCACTCTTTACATGAACTGGTACATATTTACCAAATTGAGGCTCCTGTCTGACTTTTTCTTGGCAGTAACGACTCATTCTCATAGACAGGAGAAATGAAGACATTGACTAGAGTATTATGTGATATTTTCCATTCCTTAAATTTAATGTCATCTTTTAACCTGATTTTTTCAATGAATTTCAAAAGACCACATTTATTATTAATAAACAGTAATAGCATTTTTTCATTGATGCTTTTGTCTTGATTTCTCTGTTTTGTAGCTGTCACTGTGTTTGAAAACTGTTACTTCAATTTGGGCTCTTAATCATCTCAAATAAGTGTACCTAATTGGCATCCGGTCTTGTGCATTTAAAGAAAACATGTATCACCTTTGTAGAGTCTTAATCCAGCAGAAAATTTGAGTAATACAAAGAATTGATAACTCTTTATTTTATCAAAAAAGCAAAACAAAACAGAAAAATCTATGCAATTTCACAATGCAGTAGAATGAAGATATTTGCAATTTATTAAGATGAAGAAGTTTAATAAATTTGGGAATGTGTTAGCATTTTTTAGGTTATATAATAAATTTCAAAATTAAGTAGATGGCGAGTAAAAACATTGTGACAGAATTCATTCTGTTGGAGCTCACAAAAAACCCAAGATGCACAAAATCATATTTACTGTGTTTCTGCTCATCTACATCATCTCCATGATGGGAAACGTGCTCATCCTTATCACCATCATTTTCAGCCCATTACAAAAGTCCCCCATGTACTTTTTCTTGGCCCATCTACCCTTTATTGATGCCTGCTATTCCTCAGTCTATACCCAAAAATTGATTATAGATTTACTGCATGAAAAGAAGTCCAGCATGTTCAATGCATGTATGACTCAACTCTTTGCAGAACATTTGATTTCTGGTTCTGAGGTCATTCTACTGACTGTCATGGCCTATAACCACTATGTGACCATCTGCAAGCCCTTGCACTATGCAACCATCATGAACTGGAGAGTGTGCGGCCTGTTAGTAGGAGTGTCCTGGGTGGGGTCTTTCTTCATGCAACCACACAGATCCTCTTCATTTTTCTACTTCCTTTCTGTGTCCCAAATGTCATCGATCACTTTATGTGTGATCTGAATCCTCTACTAAAGCTGGCCTGCACTGACACCCATACTTGGGGATTCGTCATTGCTGCCAACAGTGGTTTCATGTGTCTGTAACTTCCTGCTTCTCATGGTCTCCTACACAGTCATTATCTTCTTAAAAACCTACAGTTTGGAGGGCAATCTGAAAGTCCTCTCCACCTGTGCTTCCCAAATCACAGTGATTGTCTTATTTTTTGTGCCATCCATGTTTGTGTACCTGAGACCCACAAGGACTCTACCCATTGACAAAGTGGTTGTGGTTTTCTATAGCATGATAACTCCCATGTTAAATCCTATGATCTATACTTTGAGAAATGCTCAGATGAAAAATACTCTTAAGTATTTGTTGTTTGGAAAATTCTTCCAAGTGATAAATAAACCTTTATGCCACTCAACATTGTTTTCCAAATTCAAAAGATCCATCAGATAATTTGTTATCTCAACCAAGTAATGTAGGTCATATAGAAACACAATATGATTAATAGACTTTGGATTTTTGATGGAGAAAAAAATTAGACAGTGTAACCAAGGACCACTCTTTGTACATGTGGAAAATTTCGCCCAGTCAGAGCTTACTTTAGTCACTTCCATTTACAGAAATAGATATACATTCCTTCTAAGAAATATAGAGGAATCAATAAAATTGGTTAATAATAAGAAGTAATGTCTATGAGGATCAAAAATGGGAATCACTACATTCATTGTCATTTTATTCAGTAAAGTCAGTAACAGTAGGGAAGTTAACAAAATTCATATTGTGCTGAATCAGAAAACATAGTTTGACCAGTTTTTCAGACCACAATCTCTAGGTCGAAGATCACTAATAGTGATGAAGAAATGAATAATCTGATATGGTAATTAATATATAGGAGACAAGAGTCTTGCAAGGCACATTGTAAATGGTAGTTAATTGTCTGTGTATAAAATCTAAAAATGTTCATTAATATACCTTGGTAATTTGATAGTCATTGCTTTCTAGGAATGCTATCTTATATGTGATGACTAAGCTTAATTATGAACATGAGTAAAAGCAAACTAGAGTATTAAACAGCTCACTGTTTGGTGTGTTCTGATGGGTCATTGTGGCCGGACCTCGAGTGAAAGTCTGGCTGAATTTTTTTCTTCTCATGTTGGTCTGCACTGCTTCCCTCAGGTATGAATTAAACTTTGCTATTCCAGCACACACTCTATAATCATGTACTTGCCTTGAGATGAATCTTCTGAAAACAGAAAGAAAATTAAGCCTTTCTACTTTAAGTTGAACATATCATGTATACTGAATAATCACTAATGAAAAAGTGCACTATGTTCTGTAATTAAATCAAGGGTTTTGGCAGACTTTGGAGCTTGTTTCCAGGAAAATTTGAGGTAGTTTTAGAATTAAGGAAAGAGAAGCACTAGTGATGAAAAGTGGTGCTCATCATAGCTAAGGCAACCAGAATGCTGCCAGGGATATGAACAATAAATGTCAATTTCAGGAGGTTTCAGATAGGAACAAGGATTCAAAAACAAAAATATGTTTACATTTTTCCTATCTAAGAGTTTGCAGAATACTGTGATCAAATTCAGTAGGCTGATCTTGTAAAAAATTTCAAGGTAGACCCAAATTCAGGTTGTGCGACAGGCACTGAGAGTTGCTCTTAGACAGTTGTAGTGAGAAAGGAAACAAAAAATCAAAGTCAAAATCTTTTAAAAATTAAATGTTGACAGAAATAAATTCTGTATAAAGTTGTGACTATGAAAATTGCTGTTCCTGAAGATTAGTGCTATTAGAAAGAAGTCAATTACTTTTGTACAATAAACAGAAGATTGGGTCTTTGAGGGCAACACAGGAATCAGCAAGAGGCCACCTATTGTTGGGTGAGGGAATCAATGTGTCAGAGTTTCATGTGAGAAGACTCCCTGGGTCCCCTACTAGAGAGTGGCCTCCCCGGGAACTTGTAGCCTGGGAATCTTTCCCATTGCTCAGATTTCCCTGCACTCAGTGTCCACTCCACTCTTGGCCATGGGGACCTGACTTTGACTTCTGCTCACAGTGAACTTAGCTTTGAGAAATGACATTTTTAAAAAAAGACCCATAGATAAAAAGAAATGATAATGGTTATCTGTGAATGAATACATTTCAATAGAGTAAGTCAGCCTGAGTTTGGGCAAAGTGTGTTTAGGACAGGGGAAAGATATCAAAATGCAGGAACTGCATTTTTTTACATTTCAATAAGGATGTGGTTATTGATTCACCTTTCATACAATGATCACTTATTGAAATATGACTAAGTGTAAGGCACCAAGGTGGACACCATGCTAATGTAAGGATAATTTTTAAAACTTGATACTACAGCACCAGAAACAACCAAGATCTACAAATGTCTAATAAACATGTTAAAACTTAATGATTGGTATGGCAGAGGAAACAATGCTACCACATTAAATATTTCAAGTAAGGTCATTAGGTTGGAATTTTAGAATAGTAACTCTAGCATTGATTTGAGAAGTAGAATGAAGGAGACAAGACAGATTCAAGAGAGAAAGCATTTTTTTTCAATGTAAATAATAGAGCAGGAGGCTTCAACTTGATTCCTGACAGTGATGATGAGGCAGTGCAGTGGACATCATGGAATTCACTTCAAATTTACTATCAGTAGGTTGCCTCTCTACTCTTATGTGAAAGGTCAATCCTACATTTACCTTTGAAAACACAGTGATACTTCAGATCACAAATGCTTTAAAATGGGAACAATTTGATTTATAAGAAAACACTTGGTATAATTTTATTTCTATTTTAAACTCCGTATTTCATGACAAGCATGACATAGCTATCTTTTGAAGAATCCTGGAAAAAAAATTAAGTTAGTGAACCAAGGCACCACTGTATAATGGTCTCAGAGGTATTGGCTAGCAGATTACAGCTCTGCAAGACAACACTGGAAAGCTTTAAAACTTAGTCCCTACTTCTTTGCTTCTTTCTTTATCTGTAACTATACCTGGGAACAGACTGTCATCCATGAATAACTGTGCTCTACTCCACAGAACCACATGACTGTTGTTAATTTACTCAGACAGGAATGCAAGTATATATGTGGTGCCACTTATTAAGACTGTGAGATAATGTGAGAAAAATGTAATGCTAGGACAAGTTAAATGTTTTAATGTTTACTTCTTTAATGTTGCAGTTAAGGGAGTTAAGACAAACTTTTTAGGATATTTAACTACTCTAGAAAAAATAAAGAGAGCCTACAATTAATGCACTGAAAATGGTGAGCCTTCCTTGGCCTTAAGGTAAGTACATTATCAAAATCTTTAAGAATATACATTGGCGTGATTTATGGTGTATGATTTACTCACCCAACATGGAAGTGTCCAGCTTGAGTGTTATATTTCTTACAAGCAGAGTTTTTTGGAATATGTATGGAAATGGATATTAGAAGTGTGGGATGGCAATTGAAGATCCCTGTCTCAGAATCACAGTGAGTTTCCTGATATGGTATTATTAGATTGCCATTCAGATTTAATTTCATAGTTAACAGAGTTAAGGGTTGAAAGGACGGTAGAGGAATGGAGAGAATCAAGATATATTATGTACAAGTAGAAATTCCTTATGATGAATTAGGTAAATATGTATATACAAAGTATAAGAATAAAATTAATTTTAAGAAAGCACCCCAATTGTTTATATGGTAGGTTAGTGAAATATGACTTAAAAGATGATTCACTGTGTATGAGCTGGATATTCCTTATGCATTGGTTTATTATTCAAGTAGGGATTAATAGGCTCAGAAGCACAAAAATGGTGTAATGGATTTGCCATGTAAACCTTCTTATTCATATTTCAGGATTTGAGTTGGTGATATAGCTCAGTAGCACAAGCACATTCCTGGCATGTTAAAGGTCCTGAGTTTGAATCCCAATATATAAAAAACTTAACAAAGACATATTTGACAATCCAGAGGATGCTCCCTTCACCAATACCTTAAGTAAAGAAATTGCTAGGGCAACACAAACATTATTAGATGAATTTATCACAATGGGGGATGGTAAAAATAAATGTGATGATATTATTGGATTCTAGAATGGCAGTGGCAAAGTGGTAGCACTCAACCATAGTGTTAGCTACTTTGCTTTTATTATTGAGACAAGATACTTAACACTCAAAATTAAAGAAGGAAAGGTTTATTTAGCTCACAGTTTGTGAAGGTTTCAGTCTGCGGTTAACTGAGTTCAAGGTTGGTGACATGGCAGAGAGGCAAACATTTATGGTGGCAGGAGATATCAAAAACTGCACAAGTCAAAGGAGAATTTAAAACTTTTTTCCCCTCCTACGTTGAATGCAGGCTACCAGCCCATGGGCAGGTATAGCATTCATACTCCACAGAACTAGTCAATGAGCCCATCACAAACTATAAATATAGCTGCTTTAAAAAACACACCTTTCACGAGCACATGAGGTTTTGGGGGGGACATGCAGTACAAAGCATAATATTCCACTTCTATTCCCCAGAATCATGTATGTCCCTTTATGCAGTAGACATTTTGTCCATGTCAAAGAGTTGTCAAATTCCTAAGAGACTCAGCATTGCTGGAAAGTCCAAGTCTCAAGTCTCCTCTTAGATTTAGGACAAATATTTATCTGCAAGCCCCTGTACAAATGAAAAGTAAGTTAAATACTTCCAGCGTTCAGTAGCACAAGACATGCATTTCCATTCCAAATGTTAAAAGCAGAGGAATACAAAGAAATAGGACCAAGCCGGGTCCAAAATCCAGCTGGGCAATCAGTAAGTAGTTTCTTATCCAAGATTCAAGGCAATCTATGGCAAGTTGTGAGCTCCAAAGATTTTGGGTGGCTCCAGTCATATGGTGTTTCTGGCAGTTGTAGCTCTGAAGGCTTCTCTCTTACTCCCTCTTTGATCCCTCCTCGCAGTCTTTCTTAGGTTATCTACATTCCTTGCTTTTCCAAACTTCTGGGCCTTCACTGCACCTTTGGATTCAAACTCACAGCTTCTCACACTGCCTTTTCTGGAGTACTCTGTCTGGCCTCACAGAACTTCTCAACTCTTGATGGAAGCCTTCTTAATTCCTCAACTCTTGCATTTGCATGTACCTTAAACCAGCACCACATGGATGATGCAAAAGCTGCTGCTAGGTATAGAAGTAGCCAGTCTTTCCACTCCCCTGATTTTAGGGGTCAAATTCCTGGATCTCTGAGTACTCTGTTTCCAATTATAAAGAATAAATTTTCTACTAGCAGTATACAAAAACATGGTGAAGCCATCACCATTCTGGAACATGGTGCTCTTTAGCCTTCTTCTCAAAGGAAAGCCTATCATTTTTGTAATTTTGAGGCTGACTAAATAGTGTAACATGTTCATAACATATACACCAGTCAACAGCATAATTTCTATGAATATAAACTAGTTTCACAGAGTATTATTACACACAAGAGAATTGAAAAATGGGTAGAATTTTTAAAAATATTCTTAATTAAAGACTAAATGTGAAAATGCTCAATTTCATTAACCATTAAACAAATTCAAATTAAAATTCCCTTGATTGTCTTTTGCACCCATCTGAGTAAGAAAACAACCTTTTGATAATGTGTTTCAGCACAGAATCCTGACAAACCTGTAGCAATCAGTCAGTTCTACATCTGTTTGGTGGCTGTTTAAGTGTTTGCAATTTCTGAGAGACTGATTCCAAAACCTGAATGATGATAACCACAAATAGAAATAGATATAGAGATGTTGCTTCCCATTGACAAAAGTCCTTCAGACTTGCAGAACTGCAACTCTCATGGGTAGTGAAATGGTCTTCAATTTTCAGCCTTGATCAAGTTAATCAAGGAGTCAGGAATGATATTTTATGCAAATATTAATTAATATGAAACAGATATATTTACTTCCATCTGAATGATGGTGAATCTTTTAGAGACCAATCCCCAAGCTGCAACAGAAAATCTATGTATTTATCACAAAGTGCCAACACTGCAATTAAACTTGAATATCTGGTGCTAAGCTATTGGGGCTACTGAGCTTGCAGGGCACAGAGGGCTCAGTGTATACCTGCTGTAAGTTCTCCACCCTGCTCCATGCCGCCTCTAGAACAATCCTGATTAAAATGGAATCTACAGTGATGATACCATAGTGTATGTTGGCTCTGAAATAAGTTGTCTTTAATGTAGTAAACTGAGAGTGACTCTAACATATGTTGTGAATGTTAATTCATGATTTCACTTATTTTTCCTTAGGATGACAACATTTTCATTAACAGAAGATAAATAAAATATATTGAGAAGACTTTTTAAAAACCATAGTATATTTAGTGACCAAATGAAGCAATCATTGTTATTCAAGGTTAGAGGAAGAGTTACTTTAAAGCACTCAGTTTGGCAGTATTGGAAAATGTGCTATAATGAAGATGTGTTATATACATGCATATATTCCACATGATAAATGTGATCTTTAAGTATTGCAAACACATATTAATAATTTTAATAAAAAGGTTTAAACCTTACCTTCAGAGACTGCTGTTTACTTTGGCATAATACTGAGCCACACAACTTCCTCCTGCAAGAGGTTGTGAAGAACAGAGGCATTTTCAAGGCATTTTATGAAACTCAGTGCTGATTAAATACATCCTGCCACGCTGCTATTACCTACAAGCTTATTTGCTTCATTGTATGCTTAAAAAATGTATGATTTGTGGAAAACTTTTAACAAAGGAAGTGAAAAATTATTTTGGAGCCAAGGGATTGAGTAATAAAATATATCTGTATCTTCTATCTAGATACATAGATCTGTATTTATATCTATAGGTATAAGAGATAGACATCTTGACCCACTTGTATAGCACATATAAGTTGTAGAAAGGAATATAGGTATACTGGCATGAAATAACATCACAGAGTTAAGAGATTTTCCAAAGATACAAATAAATTATGTTTCACATCAGTCCATACTTAGTTGACATTGAGGGAAAAAAAGCTCTGCACCCCTCCTTATCTATAGCATATCTCATTTTCATGAATAAATTCTTGAATTTCCAAAACGGATATCATTTCTGTTTAATTGTGTCTTCCAACTCTGTGTATCAATTAATAGCCATGCCTAATAGTGTCCACTTCCATCAGGAAATACTGAGTGACTTTCATTTCCATCGGCTCATTTTATGATTACAAATCACTTGTAAACATCTTATGTCTAACCATCTGTCCTCCCACAATTGCATTATGACTGTAGCACAAATCTTACTCATTTTCTGCAGAAAGACTGCAGGTATTTTAAATCAAATCTTATAATTTTGGTAACATATTAATGTATGCAATATTTATCCATTTTTCTTCCAAAAATTATTTAAAGCCTCTTTATTCAAGTGAGAATTTTTAAAGTGTTTCTATAATAATGTGTGATTATTCTGGAAGCAGGATCACCTTGATTTCTCACAGAAGTATATATTCTCATATATATGCTGGAAGGAAATTAAAATGATTTTGGATTCTTTCAGCACTTTTTGAAAAATACACTCATACAGGTGTTTCACTGGGACATTTATTTCCTTTTGTCTCCATGCACGTGTATTTTGTATGAGAGATATGCAATACAGGAGCCAGACGCAAGCCTGTCTCCATGAGTCAGCACCATTTGCGGACTGCTCAGGGAGACATCCACAACCAATAGAGAAGAGATGCGCACTCTGCCCAGAATCCGTATCATTTTCACAGTCTTTTCTTTGGGATTGGGGTTTACTCTCGTTTGTTTTGTTTTGTTTATGACAAACTCCGATGGTACGAGCAGGTATTTGACAGATAGCAAGAATGTTATGGAAGCCATTATGTATTTACTATTGGCTTGTTTGGATGCCCTTTATTGCATTCATTGTTTTGTTTTTGTTGTTTCTATTCTGTCCTGTTCTGTACAATTTTTCATATGTCAGAAGGTGGCATCTGCAGCTATTTTGAAGACAACAAAGGCATTGTGGTAACTATTGTTGATTTTAAGAGGTTTGGAAGTCCTGTATTACTTATTCTGGTTTATTTTGATTGATTTTATTCTATTTTATTTCCCTTGTATTTTTTCTTTCTAAAATAAAAAATTTAAAAAAAAATGAATCCGGGGAAAGTCCTTCCCTAAAGTGATCCTTCCCTGCTGATTAAGAACCTGAGCCAGATGTGAAGAGGAATTAATTTTCTTTTGTTTTAGATTATGAAAATAATAGGTGACCTATTCTGACAATTAAACACATTAATTTGGGTGATACATATCACTTTTGAGATAGAATAAAACACAATCCTCTCTTGTTGATATCATTCTTTCCAATTCTATTCTCCAAAAGCAAACACAGAGCCTTTTGAAGAATGCCTGCTAACACATCTGGCCTGCGGATGTCTAAGAACTGGAGCACTGTGTAATGGTAGAAAGTAAGATTGTGCTTCAACAGACAACTAGTGTAATAATATGAGAACCACACTGTCATAAACATTTTGGGAGAATGTTTTATGAACTGTTGAGAAGAATGTGGGCTCTGTTCTAGTTAAATGGAACATACTACAGACATCTGTTAAGTACATTTGATTTATGCTGTAGTTCAACTCTGATTTTTCTCTGTTGATTTTCTCATCTGAATGACCTATCTATCATGATAATTGAGTATTATCGTCACCCATTATTATTGTTTTGGTACTGATGTATCCATTTATGTTGAGTGGTTCATTTACTTTTATGAAGTTGGGCACACTGGTGCTCAGTGCATATATATTTGCAATTACTATAACTTCTCTCTAGATTGCTAACTTTCCCTAGATGGAGTATGCTTCTTTGTCTCATCTAATTTTGGCTAGAAGCCAGATTTATCAATATGACTTTAGGTTCTCCCACTTGCTTTGAGGTTCCAGTTGCATGAAACAATGTTTTTCAGTTTTTCACTTTCAGTCTGTTTATGTCTTTGATAGTTTTCATAGAAGCAATATAGAGTTGAGTGTTAATTTTAATAGTCTGCCAATCTATGTTTTCCAATTGGAGAATTAAAATTTGCATTCAGAGTTATTATAGAAACATCGGGTCCTGAATTACATAATTCTATGCTCTGCTGGGCTTTTGAAATTTTCCAGAAACATCTCAATTTATTTCAGTTTGTTTGATTTTATAAGTAAATTGATTTTTCAAAATTACAGCATTCAATATTTTTTGCCTGTTTTTTACTATTTCTATTTCATCTATAATGTGATATTGGGAGGTTCTTTTATTATGTCTGCTTAAGTTATAAATACCACACTGCCAGGGATTTAGCTCAGCCATATAAGCACCTAGCAACAATATAAGCACCTAGCAGCAGTATAGGTAGTGAGTTCAATTCCTGGTTAAAAAATGCCAGCCATCCATATCTCTTTCAAGGTTTAAGAAGTTTAATGTTAATAATGAATTAAATATATTTTTATGTCATTAGTCTAAATTTCAGAGCACTCTCCCACACCAAAAAATTATGAATTTGGTACTTTAACAATGTTATATAATTTTTAGATATTTGGTTCATTATTTCTAGTTATGTTTCTCTTTCTTACTGTCTATCATAGTTCCTGGACCTTACCTTCTAGCCTTGAAATTCTTTCTTCTCCTTGATTCTGTTGATAGATGACCATTTCCATTGAATTTCTTATTTCATTTGTTGTGCTTTTAATTTCCAGAATTGTTTCATTCCTCTTAGGAATCAAATCTCTTTGTTGAATTTCTGCCTCCTATCTTGCATTGCCTTCCTTACTTCATCAAACTATTTGTATTCTCTTGAATGTCGTTAATCACTCAATATGTTTATATTCAGTCGCTAACAAATTAGAGGTGTGTAGAAGAGTAATGTTTCTTTTTTATACATCTTGTCTTTCTATATTTAGATTTTTACATCTATTGTGAGGAAATATTTTTACATTTATTTGAGGGTCTGTTTAATATCCAGCTTTATTTTGAGGAACAGATCCTTAGCACTACTCAGAGATGAGGAAAAACACTGTAGCAATGTTGATGATACAAAGACAAACCAAGTATTAACATACATACAAAGCAATTAAAAATAACTCTATGAAAATTAATAATGTAACACAAACTACCAATAATAATAATATAAAGTAAAATGCTAACAATTAATGTAGCTAATAACAAAATATGGAGGAGGTGAGGAAAGGTAAACATAGAAGAAACTAAATGTAGAAATGAAAAATTGCATAGCAGGCATGTGAAAAAGAAAAGTAAATTGAAACTCCAAATAATAATTAAAAAATTCAGACGTGTCATGTACATATATAAATCCCCATTAGTAATATAATTGTTACATGCTGCAAACCTGTACTAATAAAAAATGAATATTGAAAAAGAAAATCAGAATTAAAGAATGATTAGCACTGCATAAAAATAGTGAAGAAATCAATACATAAGAAAATCAAAAGAAACAAACAGAGGCCAAAAGATATAAAGAAAACAAGAAAAAATGAAACAAAAAATCTGAAGTGGTTGGTTGGTTAATTTCTTTCCAGTTGTAGTTTTTATTTTCCTTTCAGTACTGGAATCCACTAAATGTGAAGAATGAATAATTAATCATAACTGGAATTTCTGTGTCCACATCCTCTTAACAAGCTTCTGTGTGAAAGCTGAGTCCTAGCAATCTTTTCTGCTGGACTCGGTCAGTCAATGTTTCCATATTTCCCTCAATCCTTTACTCCTTGTTTGTGTCCTTCCAGGCACTCAGATCTATAGTGAGATCCCTCATTTACTCCATGGGATCTTCCATTTTTATAATAAGGGAGATGCCAAAAGTCCAAGTACAGGTACAGAAAGCAAAAACAATCCACTGAGTTTTATGCTGG
>PVLA01014750.1:0-28817 GCA_004027455.1 Hydrochoerus hydrochaeris
CCTTTCCTGTTCACTAGCTGCAATCTTATCTTTGAGGTCTGAGATTCTATCTTCACTTTTATTGAGGTGGTTTTTGCAACTTTCATTAGAGTTTTTGATTTCCTGTATATCTCTTTGAATCTGCTTAATGCATTCTGTTTGTCTCTTAAACTGTTCATTCAGGGATTCTATCATTTTTCTTTGTTTCTCTAAGTTTTTATCTGTGTCTTCATTGGGTACATTCAGCATTTCTTTCACTACTTTTATCATTTCTTCTTTTACCTGGGAGAATATTTCTGATTTGAGTTCCCTCATAGCTTCCATACTTGCTTCTTTATTTCAGTTGATATTATTTCATGCATTTCAGGTGTATATATAGTATTTTCTTCTATGTACATGGCTCCTAGGTTTTCTTGGAATGGGCTGGAAGTTTGATATTACATTTTGGTCTTTCATTTTGTCATTTTCCTATATTTCCATGTTTCCAGCAATTTTCCAAAACTTTCCTTGGATGTGTTGGAAATCACCTCCTGAGCCCTCTGCTACTGGGACTCACTTGGCTTTGGCTCCCCTTGTGTGGTGGGCCTGGCTCCCCTGGTTGAATGAAGGTCACTGGGCACAGTCCACTCAAGCCTGCGGAACCTCCGGAGCCTAGTGCAGTGTCCTAAGATGGCTGGTTGGCACCCAGCTGCCGGGATTGATGGTCCCAGACTTTTCTGGGCCTGTCCTGGTGAGCTGCAACTCACCTTGCAGTGCGGTGCCAGCTTGTCTCCCTCTGTTTATTTTCTTAATAAGCATGCATTGAATGTCTGCTTGGCCCAAGCAGTGCAGTCAAGGGTTCATTTTTTTTTTCTTTTTGAGACTGAATTTTTCCATGCAGTTCAGGCTGGCCTTGAACTTGCAACAATCCTTCTGCCTCAAACTCCTGAGTATTGGGCTATAGGCATGTGCCACCACACCTAGCCAACAGTTCATTCTTGTCAAGCAAATGTGGCTTTCCAGGCTTTCTCAGTTTGGTCAGACAGGACCACTTGGATCAGCCAATACCCATGTAGCCTGTGCCTACCAGAGGGTGGAGGGAAGAGGCAGGGAGACTTCTATGTGTGTTTGTGTTAATGTGTTTCTAATTGCAAAACTAGTGCTGGGAGAGATATTGTTTTATCTCACATCATTTTGGCAACAGTGTTCTGAGATGGATAGTCATTTTGTGACTTGCTTGAGGAAACATAGCTAGTAGTAGTAAAGCTGGAATTTAGACTTAATTCTGCCATAATTTCTAAACCCAAGCTTTTGTATAGTAACACATGTACTGTACTGAAAAATATACATTTACTTTTAAGGACACCTTGGGCCCCATTCCTTAGTTTTTAAAAACCTTTTTCATGTACCTAAAACTTACCCATCTAGTTTAAAACTTAGTTCTAAAGCAAGCCCAGTGGGTAACTCAGGTGCAGAAAGGAACACTGGTGGGGCTTAGGACCTGAGGGCTGCTTCTCAGTCATATTCCTGCAGTTCGTGCTCTTAGTCTGCTCTTGAGATAACTTACTTAAAATACTTCTTATTCTCTGGATATTTCTAAATGCTTAGATGCATTTCACTGTGGTGAGAGAATGTGACCCCCTTCATTGCTACCTTTTTTTTTTGAGGCCTATTGTTTGAAAAATGTTCTTTATTTACCAGTGATTCTCAAATCTGAAGTTTTTGAAGTGTGACTATTTTTGGCTTTATTCCCAAAGACTCAGCTTCAGTAAGCCCGGGGTAGGACTAGAATTTAGGTTTTATGGATTTCTTCTCTGTATTTAAACATAATTCCTCACTTCCACCCCAAAATAGTGGTTTACATAAAGCTAGAACTAGACTTTTAAAAAAATACCAGTTCGTAGGTAAGAGGATCAGGATGGTGGGCCACGTCAGCTGCCTCAGCATATCACCCCACTTTTATCACCTGCTGTCCAGCAGGAAGGGGGCCGAGGGCCAGGGATGATCACACCTGATCTTTTTTGTTTGTTTGTTTTGGTACCAGGACCCAAACTCATGACCTCACTCTTGCCAAGGCAGGCACTGTGCTGCTGAGTTATACCCCCAGCCCAACCCAGAAGTGGTTCACATCAGTTCTGCTAACATTCAGATGAGCAGATGAACTTTAAAGGAGACTAAAAAATATATTTTCTCCTGGGTGTCAATCTGTTCAGGTGCAATTCTACAGCAATGAGAAAAAAGGAGTCTATTAATCGAAATACCTGACACGTACAATCTAAAGAAGAAAAAAATGTATCTTGCCTCATGGCTTCAATCCATGGTAGGCTGGATCTGACATGGTGGATACATGGTGGGAGGAACGGCTTGTGAAGTAAAGCTGCTTACCTCATGGCAGCTAGGAAGGGGAGGGGAAGGGGGAGAGAGGAGTTGAAGGGGCAAGGGGGAGGGGCAGAGGGAGAGGAAACAGGGGAGTGAGAGGGAGAGAAATGAGGCACCGAAAAGGCAGGTATTGGTCAAGCAGAGATTTGGGGAAGTGATGGTGGCAGAGGACCCAGCCTATGTTCTCTCTCATGTCTCTCAAAGTTTGCTGTGAGGCCCAAGGAAGATATGCTTCTCTTCCTCTGGCCTTTGGCCTTTCCTTTTATCCTTTTATCATTGTCTCTCTTTCAGGCTCTACTTTCTAATGTTTTCTTTACCTTTCCTTTGCCAGCCCTAAGTGGGACGCAGCAAGAAGGGCTGCGTGGTGAATGGAGTGAGCCAGTGACACAGGAGGAGAAAGATCAAATCAGCTGCAGGTGTATCTTAAGGGAATCTTGGGGGCTGTGTTAAGGTTGTTGGCTTTTATTTGCATCAGTTGGGAGCCCCTGAAGAGTTTCAAGTAAGGGAGTAATGTGCCCTTAGTTTCATTTTCAGAGGGTCCCTCCACTGCTGTGTTGCGGGTAGACTGTAGGAGTGGGTGACTGTCTGAGAAGCTCCAGCAGAAAACCACGCAACAGACCCTGTGGCTTGGGCTGGTCTGTGGCACAGGTAAGAAGAGGTTGGGTTCTGTGCTGGTAGTGGGCACTGAGAAAGAAACTGGAAACCAGAGAGCCTGTCCTTTGGTTTTCTCACAGCAAGAGGCAATCAAGAGTACCTGGGGGCTTGGTGGCTGACTGTCTATAGGCCAGCAGAAGCAGGTGGCCAGCTCTCGGAGGACCTGGAGCACAGAAAGAGCCAAGGCTGGGCTCATTCAGCCAGTGAGGGATTCCTCTCATGATGGTCAGGATAACAGACCACTGTGTCGCTTCAGAAGAGTTTTCCATCTAGGCTGACACCCAGACACCTGGAGACAGCATAGTTCGCTGCAGATAAGGGTACTATAGGACATGCCTTCTCTTAGTGCCTCAAGGGAGTGAAGTTCACCTCATGTTCACTTGCCACATTTTCCCTTTGCGGGGAAGGAAACACCCTGAATGTGAATTTGTACTTTGAGGGAACATTTACCCCAGGTGAAACTGCTTTGAATAGGAAGAGACTGAGTAAGCATAGCTAGAAAGTTTATTATCATTTCTACATTGTACCCAAGGAATGGAGGCTTTCAAGCTTCATCCATTAAGATACAGAAAAGCAAAAGAAGAAATCACGTTGCACACTGCAATGGTAGTGAATGAGTTGCAGGTCTTTGCCACCTAATGTTACCAGTTGGAAAAATTCAGTTTTTTTTTTTGATAATTTTTTTTGACGAATTCTGGTCCCTACATTTGTTCTGCCAAACTGGGTGAGCCCTGCCTGCCCTGGGTATAGAGAGGGCCAACACTCCAGTATCATAGGATGCTTAAGGGATTGTAGTGGGAGCTCATAGACCTTAGGGAGAGCTAGTCAGAAGGTGACAGCAATCCGACTGTTTTGGTTTTGCGAACATGAAGAGTACCATGGGTAAAGTTGGTATAAGAGCAAGTATCCTCCTTCCTGACATGTCCATCCCCATCACCTGTCTGCACCCCTCCCAGGCGGCCATGACCCTTGGACATGGAGCTGGCACTGTAGAGCAGCCCTCTTCTCTATATTTGGCTCCCTAATGGAAACCAGTGAAGTGTCTGAATATGCTACTCTCAGCCTTGCAGCCCTCTCTGAGAGCCCACAGCCGATCCTCATGCTGCTCTGGAGGTCCAACGAGGAAGCAAGACACTTTTTTTGGCACACAACCCACTTGTGACTTCACAGTCCGGGCGTGCTGTGATGTCAGCTCTACCCCGAAGCCTTGCAAAGGGGTGAAACCAATCCCAGGAAGCCTGTAAATCTAGGAGAGCTGCAGACAATTCTAGGAGCTTTGAGGAAGAAGTCAGGCTTGAAGTTGGGCTGTGTTTCTGGCTACTCATGGAATGAAACCCACACCTTGTGTTCGCATCCATGAGGAGGCCAGGGAAGATATTTTGTGGTGTTGGCTTGCATCTGCTGTGGTCCTGGTAGCCCCTCCACTGTCCAGTAACCTGAGAAGTGTGGTGCTGGCAGCCAGCAAAGAGGGTGGGGTGGGGGCTGGTGCCCTTCCAGCAGAGCAGGTTTGGATCGCTTCCTTGGCGTGTGCCTGGATATGATTTTGCTTTCCCTAGTACCGCACCTCGGGCTTCATGTGAACTGACAGAAAATAAGAAACTACCAGCAGAAAGTGTCTCATCTGGCTTTTTTCCAGACATTGTCCTTGTGAGCCTGGTGGAGCTCTGACAGCCTGTTGGTTTGTGGATTAAAAGAACGAAAGTCAGGGCGCACCCTGCTTGTTCCTGAAAGAATGTAAGGTCATTTGGAAATGCACCATGACCCAGTAAGATGACACATGACTCTCCCCACATATTTGGTGCAGGTGGTTACGAAGAGAAACAAGGGCTGACCTGACATATTGATAATAGGAGTCGGAGGTGAAAGGAGCCACGTAGTCCTTGGCTTCATTGACAGGTGTTATTAAAATGGCATATTATGGCACCTCCTTAGAGTGTGGTGAGGATGAAGTCAACTGAAATGTGAAGAGCTTAACCTGATACCGTAACCCAGGGCTGCTCCGTACATGTTAGCTGTTGCTGTTGCAACTCTGATACTGATTCCTCTTGTGAGGTGCTTCTAAGTGGTGGTCTTGCCTAGTGGTTCCGCTGAATGTAGGTTTGAGTTTGACTCTGAGTTTACTGCTTTAGATTAAATGGCCTCTCTAAGCCTCAATTTTCATACCTATAGCATGGAAATGATAATTCCTACCTCACAATTGTGTCATGAGGAACATAGGAATGTCCTAATGTCTTTGCTTTGGCTGTTATAAACAAACTCCAGAGACTGGGCGGCTTAAACGATGCAAATCTATTTCTTACAATGCTGGGGCTGGAGGGTCCAAGATCCAGGTTCCAGCAAGGTAGGTTTTCATTCTGAAACCCCTTCTCTTGGCTTATAGGTGGCTGCCACATCACTGTGTGTTCCTACAATGTCTTTGTGCACAGCAAACACACACACACACACACATGGGTGCAATCAAGAGAGTCTCATGAGGATATTGATCACATCATGAGAGCCTCACTTTCTTTATATGATCATTAACATATGGATCTGGGATGGTGAAACAACGTGAGTATCCAGTCCACAAGACAGGTGATTATGTCAAAGCTTGGTCCTTCCGATGGTACATGGGAGTGGCTCTGCATAAGAACACAGGAATCCACTCAGGCTGTTTGGGTGACTTAGCTGAGCATGTCAGTATCTACTGATTAGCAGTCTATCTGAGACTCCTGTAGGGGAAAGAACACTTCTTTGGGAGCATTTTCAACCCAAAGCAATTTTTTAGAAGAAAAAAAGAACCAACTGGGCTTCTAACATGGTGCCTTTTGCTTGATTTCTCTCAGCCAGTTATGGGAGATTGTGAAATCCAAAAACCTAACCATGACCTGTGAGCTTGGAGAAAGTGAGAGGGATTGAGGTTTTCTAGGCCAGCCTGAAATGGTGTCTTTAGCTGTCTTGCATATTCAAGTAATCTCTTTTTTTTTTCAGGTCTGTTTTCTGAAGCATTTGAAAGAAAAGAAACACCTTCCAGCATGTCAAAATGCAACCAGCATGTCAAAATGCAAAATTCAGTCACAGAAGAATATGAATGCAGCACAATAAAACTCTTAAGACATTTTCTTGCCTGAGGATTCTTCTCAGAGCTAGTCTTTCAGGCTTTAGTCACTCTCCCATTAAAAAAACAAAACACAACCAGGCTCTGAAAAGGGAGACAAGCCTTTGAAGGGGTCAGGGTGCCAAGACTCCAAACTAATCGATTGCCTAGAAATTAAAAAGGGCTAAGTGACTTTCTTTTAGAAACACTTTTCTCTTAGGCATAGAACTTCAAACTTTTTAGAGTAGTTTCAGATCTTTTATCTCATGTATCTTAATGACAACCTGATGTGGAAGGGCAGAGACATTTAGGGCTCGAGGTCTAGGGATGTTAAATGCTTTCCAGAAGATCTTATAGATGGTTGGCAACCAAAAGAAAGATCTAGAAACAAGGCTACTGAAGTGTGAGCCTGTGAGCCTTGAAGAGTCTGAAGCTCCCATCCAGGTAGAGGCCAATAATGAGTACTTCCTTTTGTCCAGTTTTTCAGGACACAGGGAGGGTCTGGGGAAACTCTGGTGAAGGAGACATTGTTGATCTACAGTGGAAGAGATGATGACATGGAATGTGGGTGGGTTGGGCATGACAGATGCCTCGGAATTATCAAAACATTTGTTTCTCATCATTAACGGCAGTAACAAATAGTTATTAAGTGCTAGCTCTGTGTCAGATCCATGGCAAGAAGACAGGATGAATAAGACATGATGTTTGTAGTTCGTCTGGGCAGGTTGAGCACAGGTATTTGAATCAACACAAACATCAAACCGAGATGGTATTTGCTGGATGCCAGATGTGTGGGAGAGAAACAACAGCTTTAAGAGCCAGAGAGGGAGGGAGAGGGAGAGAGAGCCAGAGAGTGAGAGCGAGAGCGAGAGAGAGAGAGAGAGAGAGAGAGAGAGAGAGAGAGTGAGAAAGAGCAAGCGAGAGAGGGAGAGAGAGAGAGCAAGCGAGAGAACAGATAATAGATACTGTAAGATGGTCAGAAAGATTTCTAGAGAGAGAACCTCATAGGGTGCAGAAAAGTAGAGACATCATTTATGGTTGTGACAAATCAGGCAGGGTTATACAAAGCTTCTTGGTTGGCAGGGGTGTGAGTGAATTAGTTTGGAGGCATGATGAGATGATTTAGAAAAAGGAACGGGGACTCACAGTGGCAAGAAAGATAGAATGAGGCTGGACTATCAGGTGAAGATTGACTTGGGACTTCAGGCTATGGGTCATGGAAGAGCAGGCGAAGTTTCTGAATGATATGAAAAGCAGGGCATAGGGACCAGCATGTTCTCTGAGAAGGCTGCCGTCGTAATTGCCCTAGTTTCTCCTTACTGAATCACTATACCTGACACCCACATATTAAAGGAGGGAGGCTTATTTTGGCTTATGGGTTTTTGAGGATTCAGTCCATAGTTGGCTGGCTACAAGGTACAGAGGGCATGGTAAGGGTTTTGGGGAGGAAAGCTACTTACATCATGGCAGCAGAGAAGTAGAGAGAAGGGAGGAGACAGAGAGGGAGATAGCCCTGAGTGACCTGCCTTTTCTGACCAGGCCCTGCCTTCCAACAGCACACTCATTAATGCACTGATTAACACCCCCATCATTGTCACCCTCCCAAAGCCCACATCTGAACACATGAGGCTGTGGGGAGACAGTCCAGAATAGTCCCGGCTTCCCAGAGTACATTCTAGAAGGGCTTTCATTAAGGAAATCACTGCCTTGTTTGAGGCACTGTGTTCGTTCCTGAAGACACAAAGGCAAATAATAGTTTCTGCTTTTAGAGTTTGGTTTCAGTATCAGGTTCTTGGATCAGCGCAAACTCTTCTCAGTAAGGAAGATTTATTGCCCACTGTTGCCAATCTGGCTTTCCCCACTACCTCCCATGTCTTTCTCAGGCCAACTTCTTTAATGTTTTTTCCCTTTAGTTTTGTAAATATCTCTCATTATATTTCTAGTAAAATCTGTGGGAGTCTTTGAGTCACTTCAAGTTGACTGAGAGTTTTCTGGTCTGAATTTCAGAATCATGTGTTGATTTTATTGGATAACCCTCAAGGGGGTAACCCTCATTTATTATATCTCTAAGTTATTAAAGAATGCTCCATTGTGGTGCCCAAGTATGGGTTCATCCATGGTCCTTGAAAGCCTGGAATGTCTGAAATCTAGAATTCTAATTTGGAAATGGGATTAGAAGTTGCTCATTTCCAATACCTCTCTACTTTTCACCTTCCACACTGGTAATAGTGGCAGATTCTCTTTATATTTGATGTAGATTTTACTGGAGACTTGAAACATTTAAAGCTGTCAAATGTTATCTTCTAGCCCTTTAACTTCTAGGGTTTCAGTCTTTTTTTCCCTCCAGAATCATAATTACCACCACCATCTTCAATTTTACATATTGACTAGGTGTTAGGAAATATACTAGGAATCTCCTGGGTGCCTGAAATTCTAGGGTAAAAATGACCCATACTCCTTTTGATGATCTTGGAAAATAGATATTAAGATTCTTAATATACAGATAAGTAAAGGATATCAGAGTAAATGATTTTATCAAGACTATGTGAATCTTAAGTAGAGACACACACCTCTAAATGCTGGTCTATTCAGTTTCAAAGCTGCACCTTGAATCACTGCGTTACAGCTCCATGTATCCAATATGCTGTATTTCTTTATAGCTGTATGTTGCTTGTGGGATACTCAACACCTCTTTGAAACCAAAAGGGGCACAGAAAGGCAGATTGGCTGGGTGATTACAGCAAAGTTTGGAAATCAGACAGTTGTGAATTTAAATTCACAATTTATAGATCTTAAAGTCTTAGAGCTTTAGTTTCCATATCTGTAAAAGAGGATATTGTGAGGTTTCAGAGAGATGTGTAGCCCGAGACAAGGCTTAGAACAACAACAAGGGCTCATTAAAGGAGTTCCTACATGATCTGGACTCATAGCCTGTAGGAACCTCAATTCTGTGGCACAGCCCCTGTGGTACAACTTCTTTTCAACCCTTTTCTCCTGTCAAGTTCTTCCAGCTATCTCCTTCCTCTCCCCCAGAGTTATGACTCTTCACTATTGCAGGAACTATTTTTAGGCTTCTATCTCAGGCTATTTCCTACATTCTGTCCCATTAACTTGGATGGCTTCTTAATTTTTTTTAATCTGGTTTAGATTGAGAGTTATTCTGATGTATAGCACACATAACTGATGACTGGCTGCAGGAATTTAAAAACAGGCAATAATAGGACACAGCCTACAGGTCATTGGCACTGATTCTTTATTGTCCAGACTTCCTGGGATATACTGTGCTTTCCTATTCGAGGGGCTCCAGAAAGCAATGTCAGCATCACCTGGAAACTTGCTAACACCCTAACTCTTGGTCTCCACTCCTGAGACTCTGGTTGTTGCCAGCGATTTGTGCTGAGAAACCCTCCAGGGAATTCTGATGCACATTCATGTTTTAGTACACTGCAGGGACCCCTAGAAAGTTCCCCTGAATTGAGATCTTTTTTGTGGTCACCAGTCTTCCCAGACACTTGAAACTAGCCTCAGTCTATGACCAGGTGTTAGTTGCTGGTATTAGTTTGAACTAACTGATGAACTTGTGCCAAGATCTTTGCTCTGCTAGAGCAAATATATACGTTTGGTAGAGACCAAATAGCTCCTCAGAACTTGTTTAGAGAGTTTCATTTTATCAGTTTTGAATTAAATTTAGATGAAGTTCTTGCTGCTTTAAAAAAGTTGTAATCTTTTTATTGTTTAGTTTAAGTGACATAGATTTCTTTTATTATATAGCCCAGGTGTCCCTTTATCTCTTGAGTTACCTTTCTCTTATATATTTGGTGTGGAGTTATTTTTAGGTCTATTATTTGAAACATACCTTTTACGAAATCTTGCTTGAGGTCTATCTTTGGATTATTGCTCTATGGATTATATTGAGAAGAAGAAAATAACTTCAACCACTTATAGGATGGTATTGACTAAATATTGAAAATGTTCAAGGAGCTTTAGCTCTATCAGACAGTGAAACTCCTAGGGGAGGAAATATGTCTTATTTGCTTTTATATTCTAATTATCTGGCACCATGCCTACCAAATGTTTAATGAGTGCCTACAACATACTAGGATTTTGAGTTTTTTAATGATGAACAACAGATATAGTTGCTGTCCTCATAAAACTCATAGCCTCTTGGTGTTTAATGAAAAATTATGATTTAGTGGAAAACAATGTATTATTAAAGGGTCTAAGATTGCATCAGAGTTCTTGGATCCAGAAGTTACTGTTGCAAGAATCAATTAGTGAACTGAGCAATGAAACTGGGTTAATATGGCATTTAAAAATATTTCAGTAGCAGGGGAGAAATTAACTCTAGTTTGAGCCTATTAGAGAAGTCTTCACTGTTTGCAAAGAGGTTCAAATAAGCTATTCACTGAGTGCCTTGGGATAGCAGGGATCATGGTAGTGTCAACAGTAACGATCCTGGCCATGGGCTGAGCACTTGTGAGGAGCCTGTGGGCTGCTGAGGGCTGTCCAGCTCTTTTCTCTTAGTCTTATGAGCAATGGACAAAGAATCTCATGCCACCAACCTGTGGTGTCACAGGCATGTCACTCTGCATCTCGGGTTCCTGTCTATAAAAATTAGGGGATAAGACTAAAGGTTGTCTATGATTTTCAAGTTGATAATTCTTCTTTTTGTGTGCTTTATTAACAGTTAAAAGTATTTAGTCAGTGAGTTAGGTTTAAACACCTCTAAGCACTGTTAGAAGCACAAATAACCTGGGGCCTCTGGTAAGTCTGGCACATGTACTGGGGCATGGCACAGTGTCTAGTGGGAATTTCTTTAAACAGTGTCCTGAATTAGAAAGGTACATACTTGATTATTTCTACAACTGTTCTGTTCTCCTACATTGAATGCATCCTAGCAAATGATGTTTTTTACTTTATGTAAATGACATAACAATGAATATTACTTTAAAAATGTGTGTCCATTATATCGCATTGTTTTGCTAAAAACAGACTATAGAACTTTTGCTAACTTTATGAGACGTGCAACAGAATGCTGCAGCATTCTTGAGTCACCACTGTTTTACAAATTTTGCATCTGTGGGCCTCAAAAGACTGAAATGTCTTAAATTTATTTACACCCTGCAGTTTCCTTAGGGAACTGTTTTCCATAAGCTAATGAGGCGCTGGAGCAAGGCCTCTCTGTTATTCCTGGCAGGAGCACTGAGACACTGAGCCTGCTGCTCTGCTTTTTTCCTCAGTAGTCCAGTGCAAATAATAAATATGGGGAAATACATCATCCCTTTGAATGGGGAGCCAAGCTGTGGGGCTGCCAAGGCTGAAACAAAAGCAATTGCGAACTTGGATCCCGCACAGGTCCTGTACCACATGTACCCGTGTTTCAGGGACACCTCAAATGTGGCCTCTATCATGCTCATTTACTTATTTTGAGATTCTTTTGAAATCTACTCTGCAAAGAATGTCTTTTTTAGAAAATTTTTTCATGGAGCAAATGCTATTCTGAGGTGAGGGAGTTCATTTTCTGGGTTGTGGCACTAATGGCAAGAATTTATCAGGTAAGGGGCCCTGCGTCATGTTGATGGAACCTGTAAGGAGGAAGCAGAATGCATGCCTCACCTTCCCCCATGCTTGTGGGCAAGCTGGGGGTGGTGGTGTTCAGCTTAGGAGAGCTGCTATCACCAGGGATGGTCACTCTTATGAGTCCATCTGCCTTCCAAGGAGATCAGCATGGTGGAGGCCTTGTTACACGTTTGCAGGCAGTAGGTACCCAGTGAAAGAATGGATGAATGGGGGTTGCTGCGTTGTTTCTGGTTTCCCCTGACAGCAACCTAGTATATGGGATTTAAAGTGATATTAATATCAGGCAAGCCCAAGGATTAAACAGGGGCAGGGATTTTTCCAGTCCTTGAACTTTTTCTAGTGCCTGAACACAGCCTCTGAAACAAGTAGCTATCCCTACCTCCAACTGTCTTCTGATATCACCTGCCTAGCTGCACCTCATACAGCCAATTAAATCTTACTGATTTAATTGGACATGCTTTTCCCTTCTCTTTTTCTGCTTTATTTTCTCTGCTTGCCACTGGTTAAGGTCAAGCCACAAATGTTTCCTGAGTTTGGGAAGGCAGTGAAGAGGATTTAGAAAAATGTTTTTGATGGCTTATGAGAAATGAATTTCTTTTCAGTAATTGGGTAAATATTTTTACCTTTGCTATAATTCTTAGGTGGTCCTACAACTATAAGGCAAAGATAAATTTGGGTGAAGATTATAGATCTGACAGATTTTAAAGCCCTTTTCCAGTTCTAGAACTTAACTGCAACAGTGCTATTCTTCATGCCTAGGGGTACAGTGGTACCCCAGTCAGGCGTGACCTCAGAGAGGATGTAAGGTGAGTGAAGCTTCTCTTGCGCCTCTCAACCTCTTCCCAGGGTGTCCCACCAATCCTATTTACATTTCTAATTGCTGCTTCTGGATGACTATAATGTATCCTTGGATTTTACCTTGATTGGCTGTCTCTCAAGGTGTTATTAGAAGGAGAATGTTAGCTATTAAGAGCTTAAGAATTGCTAAAGAAGAAAGGACCAATAAAAGGGTGCATGTGGGCATTAAAGCCCAGGTTCCATTGCAAATTGGTCTATGTGCCTGAGGACTTTGGATCTCTTTGGGACACACATGAGTCTATTATAGACACAAAATCAAGGAAGACCTACCCTTAGGTCCATGTTCTCTACTTCCCTGAGCTTGCAGACCTGAACTCTGGGAGTTGCTTCGTGCTGCTACAGTTGGGAATAGGAATAGTCATTTCTCCCTCAGTTCCCCATATAGAGAGATGTGATCTGCGAGGAAACCAGAAATGAGGGGGTACTGTGAGATTGTTTTGCTTTACATGATGTGCCTTAGTTACTTTTCTAGTTGCTGAGACAAAAATACCCAATATCCAAAGTTAGAAGAGGAACAGTTTATTTTGGGTCACAGTTTATAGAAGTTTCAGTGCAAAGTTAGTTGGTTCTAAGGCAGGGTGTTATGGCAGAGGGGCAATGCAGAGGAGAAACAGTCCATGATGTGGCAGGGCAGGCTGAAGGCAGAAAAACAGCAAAGAAGTAAAGAAGCAGCAACCTTCATTTTCCTTTTACCCCTTCCAGGCTACCCGTCTTTTGGGTAATGTCACCCATACCCAGAGAGGGCCTCCCCATTATCCATATCCAGAACTATGCTAAACCAAACAGTGGACTAATTTAGTAACCACAGACTCTTAATCCCAGTGTCAAACATTCTAAAACCAGCCATCTCTGAATAAGCACTACCTATGTGATCACATGAGACTTTGGGGAGGAATCTATTTTTTTTTAATTTTTTAAAAAAATTATTTATTTTTAAATTTATAAATTTTTTTATTTAACGAGAAACAAAAGCATGTAAAGGGTAGGGATAACAGAATTTCAAAAAAAAAGATAAACAATAAGAAATCACTAGTTGATAAATTACATATTGTCCTCTTAGAAGCAGTTGTTCAAGTTACAAAATTAAAGCATACAAAGTAGATATTAAAACAGTGAGAGTGTAAACAGCTACAAATGCATGAATCTCTACATGTGTTTCTATCCTTTCTGTATTAGAGGGAAAAACAAAACTTAGCAAGACAAAACAAAACAAATTCCTATAAAAACATGAAACAAAAAATTCATATAAAACCACAGTACGAGGTGATCTACAATGATTGCTGTGTTGTTTATTATCTTCAATGGAATTGTCTATATCATCAGGCATAGATGAATATAGCAGTATAATTGAATATAGCAGTACATAACAATATTAGTAAAAAAAAACATTGTAGACAGTATGAAACTTCAAAGGCAGGTAATAATCAAACCAGAGTGGATATTCTAGTGAATCTTGTCATCTTGATACTATCAATCATAACAGTTTTGAATAAAATCTATTAATACAAAACAGTGATCTAACAAACCAGATTCGATTACGATCAGTCATGGTAAAACAATGTAGGTTTTACAGAGCTTTAGATTAAGTTAATAGGAAATTAAGGATGATTACCGTACTATAGCCTGTTATTTTTGGGATTACTGTCTGTGCCTTCGAATACATCTAAACAGAGTAGTGTGAGTAATGTGGGTTTTAAATCCTGGTGCACTATTAACAATATAGTGTATCAAGGCCATCTATGTTAGAGATTCTAGCCATCCTACTCTACCTCATTTCTGCTATGCTATTTTTCTGCCTTTGTCTACTTTTCTCCTTCATTCTACTGCCTGCCCCACTCATTGAGACCTTTCTGCCACTGTTCCTAAAATCCTGGTATTTTTTTTCTCTCTCTAGAATGTCCTTCAGTATTCTCTGTAGGGTTGGATTGGTGGTCACAAACTCCCCGAGTTCCTCTTTGTCATGGAAGAATCTTGTTTCTCCATTAATTTCTAGTGACAGTTTTGCAGGATACATCAATCTGGGCTGGAGGTTATTTTCTTTAAGGGCTTGGAAGACTTCACTCCAAGCTCTTCTTGATCTGATGGTCTTTGTTGAGAAGTCAGCCATGATCCTGATAGGCTTACCTTTATAGGTAATCTGTTTCTTTTCTCTGACTGCTTTTAATATTCTGTTTTTATATTGAATTTCTGGTATCTTGATTATTATATTTCTGGGTGTAACTCTGTTTTGGTTGTAGGTGGCTGGAGTTCTGTATGCCTCACATAACCAAATGTCATTTTCTTTTCCCATGTTTGGGAAGTTTTCCTTAATTATTTCCATGAATAGCCTTTGTAATTCACCTGTTTGTATTCCTGCTTCTTCATTCATGTTTCTTATTCTTAAATTGTAGATTCTCTTGTCATCTTCTAGCCTTTGTATTGTTACTGTCCGTTTCCTTGTTATTTTTAAGAGATCTTTCCTTTCATGATCATACATTGCAAACTTGTCTTCAAGTTTTGATAGTCTAGCCTTAGTTTCTTTTAAGGAATTTTGCCAGCTTTCAATGGAGTTTTTAATTTCCTGGTAGTCTCTTTGAATCTACTTCATGTATTCTATATTTTCTTTATATTCTTTATTGAATGATTCTCTCCTTTTTTTGTGTTCCTCCCTTCTTCTATCTGTATCTTCCTGAGAGATGCTTCCTGAGAGCATTTCTTTTCTTACTCTACTCATATCTTGCTTTACCTGATTTAATATTTCAGTTTTGAGCTGGTCTATAAGGTTCCAAAGATATCTCTTAATGTCCATTGAAGCCATGTCTGATGTTGTGTGTTTGCTGCCCTCAGTCTCCCTTGTTTTTCCCTCTCCTTGATCAGTGCTCTCAGGGTTCTGGGCTAGGCACCTCCTCCTGCCTCTTTCTCCAGTCATGGTCCTGGCTTCCTCCACACAATTACAGTGCAGGTCCCAGCCCCCTTCCTTGTTTGCCACGTTTCCTCTGAAGCATGCTGGCAAGGGACCTCTGCCCTCTCCTGCCTGCTCTTGTCACTGAGGTGTAAGCAGTGGCTATGTATGCCTCCCCCTCCCTACGGGGCCAGCCAAACTTCTGGGGCCTTCAGCTGGTTAGTGCTTGCTAGGTGTAGGGAATCGATTTGGCACAGCTCATTGGGTCCTGGCCAGGGGCATGGTCCAGTCCAAGCAAATCCCATGAATCTGCTTTGGGGAGGGAGGAACCAACTGAAGTCACTGTCACTCCAAGTTCAGGCTCCTCTTGCCAGATTCCAACATGTTGCTCATTTGGTTGTGCCCTTCCTGTGGGGGGGGGTTTCATTCCCAGCACTGACCATGGATTAATGAAGGTCTCTTTGCTGGCTCTGCTCTCCATTGGGCTCACTAGCCCCTGGCTTCAGTGCTGCTGTGGTTCCTGTGAGTGGAGGTGGGAATGAGTTTGGGCGGCTCTGCTGGCCGGCGCGGATTCAGGCTGTTGCAAACTTGATGGGTCACTGCAAATGAAAACGCTGTGTTCTGTAATTTTCTGCTGTTTCAGTTGTAGTCCTGACATATTTGACAAGCTTGTTTACATTTTAATTTCTTCCTGTGTCAAGAGGATCCATTTCCCTCTGTCTGGGTCTTTCCAGGGTGCTTTATTTTGGCAAATGAGTTGTTTCTGCCAGGAGGCTTTGCATTTTGTTGCTCTCAGATTGGCCATCTTCCATACATCAAAAATTTTATTTAAAGAGAGAGAGAAAAAGAAAAAGCAAAACAGATAAAGGGTAGAAGAAATACAGAATTCCATAAAAGAAAAAACAGTAAGAAATCACTAGTTGATAAATTACATATTGTCTTCTTAGACATAGTTGTTCAAGTTACAAAATTAAAGCATACAAAGTGGACATTCAAACAGTGAGGCTGCAAACAGTTCTGTTCAATGATCCAATAAAAGCTTAGCAACATGGTTATCAATCCTACACAGTTCAACATACATGCAGTTATATCCTTTAGAGCACTTTCTTTTCCTCCTTTTGCTTTTTAATCCATTATCTGTTTAGTTATATAATGTTTCAGCTTGCTCAGTACATTACTGCTCTGTTTTGTTGTTATTTACTTTTATTCACCTTATATTATTCTGTTGCTTTGTTTTTGAGTTTCTCCTCATCCATGCCCCATGGATCAATTTCGGTGGAGTTGGGAGTTTATTGGAGGTATTTTGTTATCTACTTTGTTTTTGAAGGTAGCAAAATACAGCAGCACAAGACAGAACAAAACCATCCAAGACAGTGCAATGTAATTGGCACAGAACCTTACAGTAGGTCACTAGGACAACAGCAATAGGCACAATATTACATCCCATTCTGTTCACATTAGCTTTTCTTTCAATTGGCTAGAGCAAAATGGAAGAAATACCCAACTTATAAAAACAAATATTGAATAGAGCAGTACCATTAATCAGAACTGAGAAAAACAGCAATAAAAATATTTGCCTTCAAAGAGATGGTAGAAGGAAATCCCCTTACTTGCCACATTGCATATGTTCATCCTAGGGGAGGAATCTAAACACAAACTGTAATATCATATACTTTATACATATTAATTCTACAATTGCATGCTTAACTGTAAGAGATATATATTTTTTCACCATTTTACAGATAAGGAAATGGAAATTTTGAGAATATAAGTGATTTATCTAAATCACATAGTTAATATTGGCAGAACCAAGAATGCACACATGGCCTGGACCCCCCACTCCATTGCTATACTCTGGTACCTCACTCAGTCTCTCAGCTCTGTGAGTTGTCTGGGAGATGGATTTAAAAGCAAGATAGACAATTTGGCCAACACTCACTAGAGGTACCTGGGTCTACTCTTAATCAAAGTTCTGGGGTTTTGGTAAAGAAGAGGATACAATAGTGTGTCCCTTTAGGGATTTAACAATTCTTTTGGGGTGCCTCATACAGTCATATCTTTAGAGGCTTCAGTGAAATTATGTTTACCCATATTAGTTATTGTTATCTTTTTTTTTTTTTTTGGTACTGGGGATTGAACTCACAACCTTGTGCTTGCCAGGCAGGTGCTGTGCCACTGAGCTATATTCCTGGCAGATATTGTTATTTTAATCATTGTATGAATGTTAGATTCCAACTTTTCTCAGCTTAGGGAGATAGACTGGGGAATGTGATGGAGTCTGGATTGGATGACAAAGAAATCCTGAGGGAAAGGCCTCACTTTAAAGACACTGTTTCTTAACATGATAAATAGAACAAAAGATGGTTGCGGACAAACAGAGGCAATGTGAGGTTATTAAGGAGGGCTGCTATGGGGGAAAGCCCCCAAGAACAGATAAAGGAGAGAGGAGAAAGAGAGAGAAAATAGTATCATCTCTCTGATAAGTGAAGACAGCTTTGCAGGGAGCATTCTCTCCAGACTTATGTCTGTCATGGCATGCAGCATGTGGAAGTATTTTTTTCTTTTGACACGGTCTTGCTATGTCATGCAGGTTGGACTCAAGTGACATTCCTACTTCAGCCTTCCAAGTAGTTAGGACTACAGGTGGATGCCTCTGTGCTTGGTTAGGAGATTGTTGTAAACATAAGATTAACCTATGTTCAAAGATGCCTCTATCACTTGGAGCATAACTAATTGGAAAATGTAATTAAGTAATACATTCAGGACAATCTGTAGTTAAGAGAATGTCACAAGAAGGAGCAAGCAAGTGGCATCCTTGGCTGCTTACAGGAACCAAACTCTAGCTCTAGCAAATTGTCTACACTGACTACATCTTACTAATAACTGATTTTCAGAACAAGGCTCTGAAATTTTGCAAGATTGTCATTCATTACAGTTAGACTGGTGAAGGTGCACATGGCTGGTGATGAAACCATTCTTTGAGCAAATGTATCAGAGCTTCCACACATGCATGAGTTCACCCAAGGGAAAGTGTGTGGCACAACATGTGTTATAATTTTACCCAGGTAACCCCCAAGGATCTGTCATTATCCATCAAGACCTGAGATACTTTATTATGAATATTTTCAGTGGACTAAAATCATCTTTTTTTTGGTTGTAGAAGGGACCTATGAAAACATTTAATGGCTGGGTTTAAAGTTTGGGGATAAAGCTGTACAGTGTTGATTTCAAAGCAGAAGGCTGCGTCACTGATAGGCAAAGTAATGGGACTGCTCGTTCATGATCAATCACCAGTGCTGCGAATGCAGCTCACCACAGAACCTAGGGCTCCCACAACACCTGGGAAGGACATATTTTGAAGAGGTATTTCTAAAGATTATGTCTTTTTCAGGGACACTCTTATGGTGCCTTCCAGGGTAGCCCAAATAGCCATTGGCATCTGGACTTTCTCTAAACTGAGAACTTAGACCAGCATTGATATATTTTCATAGGCTCCAACAGAATCTTTGGGAAGAAAGTATTTTTGCTTGGAGAGTAGTGGAAAAGCAGTGGAACATGGACTTTGCATAAGAATTCTGACACTAGCTGGCCCACAGAAGTCGTGAGTTTCCCTCAGAGCCTGTTTTCATACACGTCAGATAGAGATAACGACCCTAGAAAGCCATTAAGATGCTGAAAAGGAAGACAAGGAGAATGTCCAGCACATAGTAAGTTCTTTCTCTAACTCCCACTTGTTCTTAATAGTGTTCTTTCTCCAGGAACCTTCTCCAGAATCCGTGTTAGGAATTCCTTCCAAAGAGCCAATTCTTCTCAACTGTACCCTTAGCACATTTCAAAGCATTTAATCTCTAATCTCCATGCATTACATAAACTCTTATTCCCTGAGTCCTAGAATGAGACCTGACATAGTGTGGTCTATATTAGATATTTGTTGAATGAATGACATGAGCAAATAAACCCTAGAAACTATTTTATTTCAGTCTTTTTTTAAAATTTTATTTTAAAGAGAATAAAACAAAAGAGGACAGATCTAAGCAGATCAGAACAGAACAATGTAAGCAACACAGCACTTCACAACAAGACAATTGGATGTTAACAGTAGCAATCATAATGTCTCTTTCTTTGAAATAGTTGAGCTTAGTTTTACCCACAATAATGTCAAACATAACAAAATAGAATAAAACAACTCAAGAGAATGAAAGTATCATTCTGAACCAAATAACCCAAGATGAACAATGGCTGCTATATTATCTCATTTTCCATAAAAGTTTTGTTTTTACTATCATACATATTAAAATCCAATAAGATACAATGTGATAGAACCAATGGTGATAGAAAAACAAGAGCATGGTAGGACTTCAGAGCAAGATGATATTAAATCAACAATGGCTGCCATATTGTCTTGCCTTCAAAGTAACTATTCATACGATCACATATTAAGATCAAACAAAACAGAATAAAACCATTCCAACCAATGAATGAAAACATAAGACATCAAAGTGGTATAATGGTGAACCATGATTTTCATAAAATCTTCTGTACTCTTACCATTTCTTACACTAGGGAGACTATACGGTATTTATACATGTGAGTTTGATTTATTTCACTTATGAGTATAGACTCAAGTTGCATCCATTTATTTATAAGTATCTCAATGTGATCATTCTTTATAGCCGAGTAGTACTCCATTGTATAAAAGTACCACAATTTTTTTATCCATTCCTCGGTTGATGGGCACTTAGGGTGTTTCCAAGATCTATCTATTACTAATTGTACCACTATAAACATGGGTGCACATAAATTACTGTGGTAAGATGTTTTCAGATCTTCTGGGAATATGCCTAAGCGTGGAATAGCTGGGTCAAATGGGACCTCCAACCCCAGCTTTTGGAGGAATCTCCAGATTGACCTCCCCAGTGGTTCCACCAGTCTATACTCCCACCAACAGTGCAGAAGAGTTCCTTTTTCCCCACAGCCCATCCAGCGTTTGTTGTTGGTAGTTTTGTTGATCCTGGCCATTCTTTCTGGAGTGAGATGGTATCTCAGTGTGGTTTTAATTTGCATTTCTCTAATGACCAATGATGATGAACATTTTTTCATGTATTTATTTGCCATTCATATTTTTTTCATCTGAGAACTGCGTATTCATCTCAGATGCCCATTTTTGGATTGGTCTTTGAATTTCAGGGGTCTGATTTTTTAAAATTCTTTATAAGTTCTAGACAGAAGTCCTTTGTCTGAGGGACAGTTCACTAAGATTTTTTCCCAGTTTGTAGGTTTTCTTTTCACTCTGCTGGAGATTTCTGTGCACATACAGAAACTCTTTAATAAGATACGATCCCAGTTATTCATTCTGGGAAGTATTTTCCATTCAGTTTGGTTCTTGTTCATGAATTCTCTACCTACCCCTATGTCTTCAAGATTTTCACCTACTTTGTCTTGCAACAGGTTTAGTGTTTCTGTTTTAATATTTAGATCTTTGATCCATTTGGATTTTAATTTAGTACATGGTGATAGGCATGGGTCTAGTTTTAGTTTTTGGCATATGGATAGTCAGTTTTTCCAGCACCATTTATTAAAGAGACTGTCATTCTTCCAGTGAACATGCTTGGCCCCTTTATGAAAGATAAGGTGGTAGAGTGTATTTGTAGTTGTATCTTCTAGTCTATTCCATCGATCTTCAGGTCTGTTTTTGTTGCAATACCATGTTGATTTTATTACAGTAGCTTTGTAGTATGACTTTGAGTCAGACCTCCTGCCTTGGCTTTGCTGCTTAGAATTGCCTTTGCTATTCTCAGTCTCTTCTGGTTCCAGATGAATTTTAGGAGTGATTTCTCTAGATGTATGAGGTACGTTAGTGGTATTTTCATTGGGATTGCATTGAGTCTGTGTAACAGTTTTGGGAGAATGCCATTTTCACAATATTTGTTGTTCCTGTCCATGAACAAGGGATGTCTTTCCATTTTCTGAGGTCCTCTTTGATTTCTTTTTTCAGGGTGTTATAATTTTCCTTGTACAACTCTTTAACATGTTTCGTTAGATTAATTCCTAAGTATTTCATTTCTTTGGATGCTAGTGTGAAGGGTGTGGCTTCTCTTATTTCTCTCTCGGTCATTTTGTTGTTAATGTATAGGAATGCTATTGATTTTTGAGTATTGACTTTGTATCCAGCTACATTGCTGAATTTATTTATTATATCTATGAGACTTTCAATGGAGGTTTGGGCGTCTTCCATGTAGAATATCATGTCATCTGCAAATAATGATAATTTAACTTCTTCTTTTCCTATTTTTGCTCTTTTTATTTCTCTCTCTTTTCTAATTGCTCTGGCTAGTATTTCCAGTACTATATTGAATAGGAGTGGTGATAAGGAATATCCTTGTCTTGTGCCTGATTTCAAGGTAAAGGCTTTCAGTTTTTGGCCATTTAATATGACACTGGCTGTTGGTTTGTCGCGGATGGCCTTTATCGTATTGAGGTAAAGACCATCTATTCCAATTCTCTGAAATGTTCTTATCATGAATGGGTGTTGGATCTTATCAAAAGCTTTTTCTGCATGTATAGAAACGATGATGTGATTCTTGCTTTTGGCTCTATTGATATGGTGGATTACATTTATTGATTTACGTATGTTGAACTATCCCTGCATGCCTGGGATGAATCCCACTTGGTCATGGTGTATAATCCTGTTGATGATTTGCTGCATCCTGTTTGCCAATATTTTATTGAGAATTTTTGCATCTATGTTCATTAGGGAGATTGGCCTGTAGTTCTCTGTTTTAGTTGGGTCTTTCTCAGATTTTGGTACTAGAGTGATACTTGCTTCCAGGAATGACTCAGGGAGAATTGCTTCCCTTTCAATTTCATTGAAGAGTTTGAGGAGTTGTCAGCATTAAGTCTTCTTTGTATTTCTTGTAGAATTCCGTAGTAAATCCATCTGGGCCTAGGCTCTTCTTTGTTGGTAGGGACTTGATTACGTTTTCAATTTCATTAGTAGAAGTTGGGTTATTCAGCAGTTTTTCATCTTCTTGATCCAACTTTGGTGGTTCATATGTTTCTAGGAATCTGTCCATTTCTTCTGTGTTATCAAACCTATAAGAGTAGAGGTTTTCCAAATAGTTGTTGATGATCTTCCGTTATTTCAGTCTTTTGATGACAGTGGGAAGGGACTCTCTGCTGTGGCAAAATAAATCTGGACATAGATTTTTATGGATTCACTTGGGTGCTAGCAAACCATGGAGCTCTGTGTGTGGGCACCCAGGTGACATAGCTAGAGAGTGTCACCCTGTCTCTAGATCCACAGCTTCCCTTAGCTCTGACCATAGCTGGAAGGTGGTCACCCATGACAGGTGAGCCATGAGTAATAGTTTTTGTGTTATAAGTATCAAAATACTTAGTTCCCTGGGCCAGTGATCAATAGTGTTACTAGAGAGAAATCTAGATATTTTCTTTGGAGCATTCCTTAGAGGTTAATGGGTAGAGATATTTATTTTAGTGCTGTAAGCTTTAGAGCTGTGATTCAACTCAAAAGATTAGAAGAAGGCTATGGCTATCTGACTCACTTTGGTTAGGAGGTATTGTACCAGGAATTTCAGCTGTTTCAACTCAACTTGTGCTCATCATGTAGCAGTGTGTGTGGAGAATGGATGTGTCTTGAAATGGCCTGACTTTTGTGGTATCTCATGACTCTGATGACCTAATCTCTTTCTGACCATTCAATCATTCAGGGTCTTAGTTTCCATGTCTGTAAAGTGGGCTCAGAGGTCGTGATTTCACACCCTATGCAAGGATGAATTTAGGACTATATCAAGGTAAGAAGTCACATAACACAATAATTTCCAGTAATTTCTCAGGTTGAACCCTGTAAATATCGATGGCAGCAATCTCTGCTGTAGCAGGTACTGAGAGACTTGGCACTCTTCTGTTCCTCTTTCCTTTGATGAAATCTGCTTTCAAGCCCTGGTTGGCTTATCAGCAAATAGAAAAAATAATATAAGCAAGGTAAACAAAAATGGGAAATTGCATTTGTATAATTTAAATATAGTTTATTTTCTAAAAATTCAAGTCATTTGTTTTCATTCAAGCTATTTCCTCTTGATTTGAGTGGATTATTGCTTTGTCTTTAATTCTACTTTGCTTAGAGTTTTCCCCCATGCATTTCAGGGCCAGATACCATGATTTTGTTGATATAACCACTGACCTTATTAAAAATTGGTCCAGATAAATTTGGATTTTTAAGATAAGAGGGACACTAACACAAGCATGGAAAGCTGGTCTCCATATGGAGCCGGGGGTAAATAAGTGTTCTATGGTTGGTGAGTGGGACATGTTTCATTCTTCCCCATTCTGACTTTGCCTTTTCAATTCATTTACAGTCTCACTGGGAATGTGGAGGGGCTGAGAGTTAACTTGTGGATTTGCATGGAGTGTTGCATTTTAAAAGAAATTTCCAATGCATTTTGATTCAGATAAGCTTTTGTTGGTTGTGAAATTATGATGCACCCAAAATATGTTTTCGGAGTGTGGTGTTGATTGCCATTTTATTCTCATAAGCTAAAAGTTCAGTACAAAAGGCCATGACTGAGAAATGCAGCCTAACGTTTTTTGTACTTATGTATATCTCAGTCATAGCTGAGCCACCTATGAAAGTTTCCATGTGTAGGTGAGGGGAGAAAGTTTCAAAGCCTAAGAGGTGCTGAGGTATCTCATTTGTGGTGCAAATCAGAGTTTCTATTTCTTTATTATATGTGCATGATGGAAAGTTATTATAAGGTTAAAAGTAAATAATGACAGGTTAGTGACTTTAAACATTGTTATGCATTTGTAACTGCAACCAGACTATTTGATAATGCCAGTCTGTATTATCAGAGAATACTTGAAATTTTCTTTAATCTATTTTATGAAGTTTTATTTTATGAGAAGTGGTAGATGCTTTCAAATGTGGTAAGGAGCTTATAAAAAGATAGTTTGAGATGTAAAGAATGGTAGTTTGTTGATGAGCATGGACCAAAGCAGTTGGGCTTTTTTTACTACCGCACTGACCCAATTTTAAGTAGTAGCAGATGAGATTTTTGATGCTAGAGGAGGAGTGGGTATCTTCTGTTGATACGTAATTCTTTTGCCTTATCATTTTGTCTGCATATAGTTAGCGCTCTGTAACTGTAGGATCCATATCAAGGGATTGAACCAACTATGGATCAAACTATTTGGAAAAAAAAAGAAACTGCATCTGTATTGACATGTTCAAACTTGTAATTTATCCCTAAGCAATATAGTGTAAAAATATTTGCTTCTGGGAGTGGTGGTGCATGCCTGTACTCCCAGCATTCTGGTAGGCTCAGGAAGGAGGATTACAAGTTCAAGCACAACTTGAGCAATTTAGAGACTTACTAAGACTTTGTCTCAAAATAAATAATTAAAAAAAGGTCTGAGGGGTGTAGATTTGGTGCAAAGGCCCTGGGTTCAACCTCCAGTACTGCAAATGAAGCAAAACAAAACAACTGTTTGTATAAAGTTACATTATATTAATATTCTAAGAAATCTATGATTTAAAGTACCATATATGGGAGCATGTATTTAGGTTATAAGCAAATACTACACATTTATTTAAGGAGCATGCATGAGGTTTGTTTTCAAGGGTGGAGAGTGTCCTGGAATCAGTTGCCTGCAAAGATCTTCTGATGCCTGTATTTACTTATTGCAAATGTAATTATCTGATTGATCTGCATTTTCTCAGAGTGCTAAAGTTTATTGGAACCTGTCTTACAATTCTTCCCTTCTATCAGATTTGCATTCCATTCTTTAATTTGTGGGCAATTAAAGCATAAGCATCTAAAACAGAGCGGCTTTCTACTAACTGGCAGAATCGAGCTGTCCAGTTTTCAACTAGTCAATAATTAGCGTTAACCTTGTTCTGCACATTTTTACTTTGTATCCACTCCCAACCCCCATTCATTTCCAAAATTACTCTAGCAGTCCAGGCTCAGATCCACACAGGCTTCAAGCCATTCATTCTCCACAGTGCTGTCAGATGAATTTTCCTAACGTGGTGCTTGACTCTCACCACTACCTACTCAAAGCATTGCCCTGGTTCCTCATTGCCTGGTAAGCAAGCACCAACCTGTCCATCTGGCATCTAAGCTGCTCACACTGTGGCTACACTTTGGAGTACACTAATACATTCTTTTTAAAAAATTTTTAAAAATACATTCTGGGAACATGGTGCAAACAGGACAGAAGTTTCTCTGTGGTCATGGGTCTTATACTCTAATATTCTGGATATTGAGCCAATTATGATGACATCAATGACTGATTGATATGGAAGGCAGGCTAAACTTACTCTGAAGTGTGAGCAAAAGTTAACTAGGTGGAGTAAGATATGGGGAGAAGGTCTGGGGAAATGAAGGGTGAGGATCCACCTGCAGGACCATCTTGTGTGAACAATAAGGTACTCATGTGAGGGAGTGACAATTCTAAGGACGGTGGGGAGGACACAGATTGGAGAGTAAAACAGGCTCTGCAGGTCTGGGGAAGATTCTGGACTTTCTTCTTTGGGCAGTGGGAAATTTTGAGTTTTTAAAAAGCCACTCTATAATGGGAGATGTGCAGAAGACCCCCAAAGGTCTCCTGTCATGTGATTTGAGATGATATCAGTACACTGTGGAAGGAGTCAGATTGGAGAGCATCTCAGTGGCAGATTGGACAAGATTTGCTGTAGGCAAAGAAGCAGCAGAATGACTTTAACTGTGGTGACAACCTTCTCCAAGTGAGGGATCATTAGATTCTGGGAGAGATAGTTTGAGTTTATTTTTAACTTTCTTTAAGACACTAAAATAATTTTAGTAAGCAAATAAATTGAAAGGCAGTATTGTTAGCAGTTAAAAGTATGGTCTCTGGGGCCCATGTAACCCACATGTCCTTGAGAAAATTACTTAGCATCCTATGGTTTCTTTGTCTGTAAAATGGGGATAATAACAACAGTACCTACCTTCTAATGCTCCTGGGAGGTCCAAATGAGTCTAACACATGTAAAGAACTTAGATTGGTGTCTGACATGTAATAGCATGTAAATGTTAATCATTCAGCTTGGAAAAGTCTGAGTTGCTCCAGTAAACTTGGGACTTGTTCATACATGCTAAGTGAAGCCATGTGTGGGATAAGGCTGTTGTTTTGGGAGTGTGTGTAGAGGGGAGGGAAAGGAGGAAGAAGAGGAGGAGGAAGGCTTAGATCTAGGCATTGAGGAATTTGAGAGTGAAGTGAAAAAAATGAGCAAGCTGAGACACTTGAGACTGAGTAGAAGTGGGAGAGGAAGAAGGAAGAGGAAAAGGAAGAAATGGAGGGAGGGGAGAGCAGAGGAATCTTGAAGTAAAAGGAGGAGTGTTTTGAGGAGGGACTTAGCAGCAATGTCAAGTGCTGCTATTGGTGTCTGTATGTTACCACTGAAAATGCCTGCCTGATTTAGCAAGTCATTGAAAACTTGCAGGTTTTAGATGGCATGGTATAGACTGAGACCAACTTGATGTGTGAGGAAAGGGGCGATAGGAAGTGGGAATAAATTATTAAAAAGTTTGGCCTTTCAGGGAAGGAAATTTCAGCCAGGAACACTGGAGTCTTACTGGCCAAGTATGGGCCTGCTATCAAGATTAGCCCTGCAAAGAGTCTGAATTCTTTTGCTTGCAGTACACTGTCAATGTCTGTGCATCATCTTTATGAATATCTCCTCACTGCCTTGCATTTTAGTTATAACAGACGTGGGCACTTGGACTGATTGTTTCTGACCCTTGAGACAATAGTAGATTTACAGTGTAGGAAAAATTTGTTAATTGACATTTTGAATAATCAACTTCTCCCAAATTATTCAAACTAAAGGTATTCATGAACATTCATAAATACTAACCCTAAAGATAATCTGAATCTTTTCCTTCTTTGACTCACTCAGTTGTGTCTTTTGATAGGATGAAAGCATTCACTTCAGTTGCTGTGACTTGCTAACATTTATTGGAACATGGAGGTGAACTACCCTGGATCATCTAGTTCTGGCCACTGAGTGCTCCAGGTGGGCTGAATTTATAACTGTGAGGTCATCAGACCATGTAAAGGAATGATTCCCTGAGATCAATGGTACTTACCTATAGGCTTTTCCCTTTGAACATGACACTTGTTGTGAAAGAAGCAAACAATAGGAAGCAAAACATACAGTCAATTCTCATTATTCATGGCAGTTATAGTCTGTAAAGTTATGTGAACATTGAATTAATGAATACTAAACCATTGCCCTTAGGGAAAACACATGGTTAGCTTCTTCCCAGCCTTGGGTTATAATATTTTCATTAACAATCAATACATAGGCCTGGCCCGCCTACACTGCTGGTGCACTTCCCACACACCCAGCCACATGGAATGGGCCCTTAGACTGCCCTTCAACCTGGCCCCCCCCATGCTGCTGGCCTACTGCTCTCGGGAACCCTCCCACCTCCTGAACCTAGTACTACTGTTGATCTTCAGCTCCCACCTCTTCTCCCAGAACCTTGGAGTAGAGCAGATTATTGTGCAGGCACAATGGGAAATTCAGTAACCCCTAACCCAAACAGAAGACCTCGGCAGGCTCCAGTCAGTGTGGTGAGTTTGACTCGAAAATAGAGTTCTGCAGTGGGTAAATAGGAGCAGTAGTAAAGCTCCCTCCAATTGTAAAAACCTTGGTGAAACTGGCAAGAGGGGGTGATCCCCTTCTCCACACAGAGAACATCAGACAGGTTGAGGAGTGTGCCAATAAGACCTCCCCCAACTTGGAGAAAATTAAAATGGTTTATGAGACACACAGGCACACAGTAGGGCCTCAGCTGACACAAACACTATACACAGGGAGATCTGGTGACCTGGAATAACCTGAAGACTTAGTAACAGCAAGAATTAAGGGTTAACCTACTTCAACACTCCTAGGTTAGTCAGCCCAGGAAGAATATAGGACTCACCAAACAGGCCCTGCAGGAGAAATACATGGCCCTCCTCTACATTGTGGTACTCAATAATCAGACAAACATCAACCACACAGTGGGACCCTAAGATACACACTACTGACAGTTGAGACTAGTGGGATTGAAAGACCAAATATTAGCCCAAAAGGTGAAAATGACAAAACAAAAAAGCAAAATGCAATCTCAAACATCTAGTCCTTCAGGAGCAAGTATAAAAGACATTGAAATAAAGAACTTTAAAAGTCATACACCAGAAATCTCTGAAAAGATAGCAAATAAAATAGAAACAAATCCATTTGGCTATAGAGTAAATCAAATTGGAAATACTTTTCCATGGCACTCAGTGGTGTAAGTGCCTGCCTGGCAGGTGCAAAGTTGTGAGTTTGACTCCCAGTACAAAAAAAAAAAAAAAAAAAAAAAAAAAAAAAAAAAAAAAAAAAAAAAAAAAAAAAAAAAA
>PVLA01014751.1:0-28822 GCA_004027455.1 Hydrochoerus hydrochaeris
TTTTTTTTTTTTTGGTCCTGTATTATCTCTACCCTTTACATGCTTTTGTTTCTCTTTAAATAAAATCTTAAAAAAAAAAGTTGAATTTTAAGAAAGGGTTTCCCCATCTTTTTCCCAGTTCGGCTGTAACCGACACAGCTGTTGTCTGTCTCTGACTCAGCCAAGCACCTCGGAGAGGGGCAGAGCCCAGAGCTCCGGGGCACCAGCCAGCGCCCGCCCCGGGCCCGGTGACCGCGACCACCCGCGAGCTTCCCGCCTGGGCCCGCCCTGGAATTAACCAATGGCCCTTCGCAGAATTTGGCAGAAGGTGGCTGGCAGATTTGACTGGTCTCTCCCAAGAGGACCTCGTCCCCCTGGTAATCTTTTTTTCTTTTTCCTCTTTGCCATAAAAGCGTCGTCATATTTACAGAGCCGGGAGACCTCTGCTGCTCTGGCCGGTCCTACACCCGTCCCTCTTTCTCTGGGTCCTGTCCTTGTCCTTGGGCTCGGTCGCTGTGATTTGGAGAGGAAAGATCACAGCCCACCTGCGCTCTCCATCACCGCCGGCCAGGGGCAGGAGCCATTTATTTCATGCCTGCGAGCTCAGTGACAGATTTAGGGGCATGTGACCCAAAGTGGGCCAACATGAGTCAGTGTCTGGCCTTCAGCTGGAAACAGAGAGAAAGAGGAGTTCTCTGTTCACCATGGCTGGGAGTCAGGAAGTGGGAAGAAGAGGTGTCATCCTGAGGTTGACTGGGGCCCTGCCTAGCTGAGACAGGGATCAGACTCACCTTGGCCTCTCAGACCGCCTAGATCCAGCTGAGCCTGAAGGCTGATCTTCAAGGCTTCTCAGCTTGTGAGCCAATAAATGGACGCTTTCCTTAAATTCCCTCGGTCTAGTTTTCTATACATGTAATAAACAAACTTGGGTAACTCAGCCTGGACACTTTATTTGCAAAAGCGTCGGAAAGGTGCAGGCAATCAGTTCCCTTAGCAACTGCACACAAAATGAGGTTAGAAAAGCTGAAACCCAGAGAAGAATGGGGCACAGCAGGCATGGCCCCAGTGGGGACCATTGTGCACATGGTCAGGCCGGGGACAAAGACAGAAACACGGCCTGGCTAGAGCCTTTACCCAGCACATCGAGCAGCCCGGGCCTCCCTGGCGTCTCCTGGCTGGGCTGGGGGGACTGCGGTGGTGTCTCTGGGACTGCGGGAGCTCAGGCGCCCCATGGGGGATGTCACAGTCAGAACTCTGGGTTGTGGGACGCAGCCTGCGCCCGGCCTTCAGAGACAGCGCACTAAGGCGAAGAAGCTCGGCCTAACGCTTCCCCACTCCCACGCCACAGGACCAGCCCTCGGTCTCAACTCAAAAATGTCCCCACACATCCCCTGCCACCCCCACCATCCGTCCATCCATCCATCCATCCTCCTGGCAAGCGGCAGGCAGAGCTCTGCTGCTGAGATACTGCTTGGCCAGACAACCCGGCGGACGAGATGCAGACTGAGCCTCTGAACCCCGGCTGGAGAGGCTGGTGAGTCAGTGACACAGCTCTGCTGAGCTTTCCTGTCTAACTGGGACCACGGAGGCTCAGCTGAGAGCTTTCCGGGAGTTTAGCAAACTGAGAAGAATGCAAGCCGACTGAACTGGAGACCACATCATAGCTATGCACGGCGCATGCGTGTGCATGTGCACGCATGCGTGTGTGTGTGTGTGTGTGCAGTGTGTGTATGTGTGCATGCATACGTGTATTCTGCTTTAGCTCTGAAATGCTGCCCCCAGAACTCACATGCTTGGAAGGTGATTGGGCTGTGGGTGCTAAATCCACTGCTGAGCTCCTGGCTGGGCGGCTGCCAGGAGGTGGAGTCTGCCTGGAGGGGTCACTGGGGACGTGACCCAGGAAAGCGCATTGCTGTCCCTGTTCCTTACTCATCTTTCTGCTTCCTGGCTGCTGTGGTTGCACAGCTGTCCTCTTCTGTGCCCTCCCATCATGCATTTCTGCCGTGGAGCAGCTGACCTTGGACTGAACCCACTGGAAACTGAGCCAGGTAAACAGTACCCCCTCAGCCTGTGGGTGCTGGGTGTTGCGTCTCAGTAATGGGGAAGTGACCATGTTTTAGAAGATTAGATCAATGTTATCAGATACATTAATCACGTCCTCTGAGAGACAAACACCATAGTCGAGTTACTGAATGGAAAACACAGTCAGATCGTACTAATTCCACTGACTAAGCTACTTCCAACACACACTTCTGCCAATTTCCACAGTTATAATAGTTATGGGAGCAGTGAATATCCACAGGAGCTGCTTCCTTCATTTCAATTTCTTCCGTTTTTTTTGTTTTTGTTTTTGCTGCTGTTGTTTTGTTTTGTTGGTACTGGGAATCCAACTCAGGACCTTGTGCTTGCCAGGCAGGCGCTGTGCATTGAGCTATATCCCTGGTCTTTGTTTCAATTTCCTAAATGATATAAATGGACCAAAACATTGTGGGATAGCTTAAGCGTGTGATGATTATACTTAATATTTTAAAAACCTAACAAGTACTGCTAAACGTCAAACCTTCTGTATTAAACTGTAATTTAATATATGTAATAGAATTCACGATTTTGTAGCTGTTTTATGAATAGTCACCTATCTTTCACCTAATTCTGATTAAGCCATAAATCATTCTTAACACGAGCTCAGTATTGATTTTTATCGTGTCCTGTGTTTTTCTTTGCCTTACTGTTCTTTCCATATTAAATCATCCCCATGTGTCTAGTTCATGCCCCGGTTGTATCACTCCAGGACCAGGGAAGTAACGTCACTGAAATAGATGAAGGCAGGAGACCAGCTCTCAGCAGGACTGGCAGGAGATTCTAGAATGTTCCTCCTGCTTCGGTTCATACTTTACAGGGCCATACATCAAAATGGTCTCAGTCGTCTCCTAAATTGTGCTTCCCACTTTATGGACTGCATAAAAAATGAGATTTGTGGATTTTGAATACAGGCACTGCCAAAGATACGGGCCAGTAAGCCCAGGCCTATGCAGACCTCTACAAACGAACGCCTGCTTTTTTTTTAAAGCGGGGAAACCAAAATCATTTGACAGGAAATAAAAGGCTACATTTTTAAACAACTTTGCTATCAAGTTTGAACATAAAACATTTTTTTCAGTTGAGATTCTACACTGTCCCTGAGACCCCCACCAAGTAACAAGCGTCTCTCTTCTGCTGTGTGAGCGAATGGCAGTAAAGCACCTTCCAGTGTTTCATTCCGGGTTCTGAACACTGTCCGAGGTCACACTGGGCAGAGATGAATAGGCTTTGGTCATTTTTAGGGACTCAGACTTTTGGGGTGTTGGACACTTTGGAGAGGGAGGAGGAGCAATTTGAGCGCTTTGCTTTGGAAAGCAGCTGCCAGGCGTGGTGGTGCTCGAGGCTGTAACGCTGAAGACTGCAGCGCAATACTGTGGGTGCAGAGGGCGTCTCTACCAAGCACACCTCACTCAACAGAGCATGAACCACCAGGAAAAACGCTCAGCTCACACCCGGCCCCCAGGGAGTGAGTGCCAAAACCCAGCACCACGCAGCATTCACGTATTCAGCCTTGGCTATGTGGCTCCTTCCTCTGGATGGTCTCAGCCTAACACTCACAAAACCCTAAAAATCAGCCCTACGGTTTTTGCCATGAGAAGCCCTGAAAGCAGAGCTCTGGAGAGGTTAAGTCATTACAGTCCACCAGGCTGACTCCGTAAGAGGGTTCTGGTCTACCAGTACCTGGGTGTCATCCACTGCGACGTGGACGTGGAAGGAACCAAGCACATGGTGCTTGACAAAAACGCAGGCGATGTGCTTACCCTGGATGGACTCTACAACGATCCTGTAGGCGGTGGCGTGGCGCTGCACCTGCCACCGAGCACACAGGCTGGTCATCTCCACCTGGTGCGCTTGGAGATCAGTCACACCCAGGAACACTGCAGTGAAAGACAGACACACCTGAGTCACACCAGAGACAATGCCACAGGTGTCTCTAAGCCTGAAAATAACTTATGGTCACATCAACATTCACATCTCTATAACCAGTGGCGAGAAATCCATGAAGTCACAAGGATGACTTGAGACAACAGGTCGCAAAACAGTAGGTACGAAGTCATCTGTCTGGATTTTTAAGTGGAAAGGGAAACATGTACTCAAGGAAAAAGACCAGAGGCAGTGGGTGATGCAGTGCTGGGTGGCCTTCGTGGCTCCATTCATCTAAGTGCATTTCTATACACAGTCCATTATGAGCTTATTCTGCCTTTATAATAAAACGTGTTTGCAGTGCATATTTACCCACCAACAAAATGCACGCTGCAAAGGGAAGGAGACAGGAGGCAGAATGGGAGGGAGACACACCTGGTAGACTCATGAGGATGGCTTTGAATTTATCTTTAGCACCTAATTCCACTTAACATTGTAGCAGAAAATGTTGCCCTGCCCAGCCAGAGTACTTCGGTTGCCCAGGCAACAGTTCCTGTTGCAGTTCCTGCTACTTCTGTCTCTTAGAAACAGCTGATCACTGTGATGCCCATTGTAGGAACCAGTCAGGTACAGCCAAGTACTCTGCTCCCCACCACCGGGTCAGAGATTTGAATGCTGATGGGAGGGACAGCTGATTCCCTGTCAGTCCCCATGGATGTAAAATAAATCTGTCTCCAAATCCTGGGTGTTCCAGTGTCACTTAACATTGACATGAACAATACCATTGTATCCTTTTCATGGCTGTGTAATAGTCCATCATGATCTCATTCATCTTGGATGTTAACAAAGTTGACCTCATAGAAATGGGGGGTAGAAGGGTGGGTGCCAGTCTTCCCTTTTTTTTGTACTGGGGATTGAACTCACAACCTCAAGCTTGCCAAGCAGGCACTTGTGCTGCTGAGCTAAATCCCCAGCCCCCAGTCTTCCCTTTCTATTCTATTAAATGAGAACACATTTTTGAAAAATTTAAAATAATAGAATTTACCTATATAGCACAACACCAGATGATAAGTTCTCTGCGTCCCAGAGAAATGGTACTTTTCTTGCATCCCCAAATAATCATTTTCACATAAAAATGTTGTTTCTCCAGCACACAGAGGAGTAACATCTGGCATTTCCCCTTTAGGTCTGAACAGGAAAAAGCCAAAAATTTGTGTTTACTCTCCCTGCTGAACCTGGCTCCCATTCATGTGATTTTACCTTACTTCTCTCTCTCTTTTAATTAACTCATAAAATCAAATTACCTTTTAATTATTTTTGCAAGCTGGGAAACCATTCCTAGCTAATCACAATTTATATCTTCCTATTATGCCTTTCCTTTAGAATAGAGGAGGAAGACTTTTTTCCAAAAGCCAATTAAACTATTCTCTCTGCACAGCCATGGGAAATTAATCATGTTTCTATAACCACATTTTAAAAAATTACATTAGCTTATTTTTCATCATGGGAGGTTTTATTTCTCCCAGGAGACATACGATGAGTGATAAGCTTGTGTAAGTTTTACTTTAAGGACATGAGTATAAGACAATTGAAAACTTTCAGTCTTTTGCCAGAGGTTTGGGACTCTCAACAAAGGGGAGGGGAGAGAAAGAGAGAGGCAGAGAAAGAAGAGAAGAGACAGGCAGGACTAGGGAGAGATTCTGTAAGGAAAAAAATATCCCAGAGACAGAAGAAAGGGCAGTGCCAGAGGAAGTAGCCTGAGAGGAAAATAAAGCCAAGCTAGCGCAGGGGAGAGGAAGGAGGCGGAAGCAGTGCGGCCCGGGCCAGGAGGGCCAAGGGCAGCTCTGAGGGCACAAGACAGCAGGACCCAGAGGCTGCTCCCAACATGGGGCTTCAACACCCAGCACAAGAGCAGACACGGGCCAGAGGCTCCGCAGAGCTGCACACACACAGACCTCAAGAGACCCCAGAGAGGGGAACCCGGGAGACGCCTTCCTGAACCCAGGCTGGCTGAGGCTCTGGCTGAGCCACGGCCCTGCCCCGGCCTTGTCTGTCCCGCCCGTGTGTATCAGATCGGTGACGATATTAGGGATGAGAATCAGACACGTGCTGGAGGCACCGATGGTCGCCATAGTAACAGTGGCCATTCACTCAGCGCCGGCCACGCGGTGCTACCTCACACACTGTGCCTCCCTCCTCCTCACGATCGTGCCTCCCTCCTCCTCACGATCATGCCCCCGGGTGGCTACTGCCCTCCTTTCAGAGGGGGGGAAGCTTGGCCAGCAAGCAGTGTCCTCCGGCTTGTTCCCCTGTGTGTTCCCTGACTGGCTCCCTCTGGCCGGGGCGCACGCTCTTGGTGACACTCGGGTTCGTTCCAGTTCGCACACAGTGGAGCGGTTCTCATTTTGGTCATTCCTGTGCTATCTTGCTTGTGTAAGAAAGGTACTGCTCTCCTGCTGAGGGTAATTATATGGGGTTTTGAGGGGAGTTATATTTAGTGTGCGCCTGGTTTTTCTTTCCCTCCACGTCACTCCTTCTGGCTGGTGTTTCGTGGAAAGTCCATCTGAAGAAATATATTAAACAGATGGTGTGGAGGTACAACATATTTCAGGAATAGAGCACACGCGCTGGGCTGTGGGAAACATTGCATAATTTCATCGGTGTCTGAAAGCGCTGTGTGCCAGTGAGACACCCCAGCTGGTGCCCAGACAGCACGAAATCCATAGAAGAGTAGAGAAGGAAGTTCTTAGGGTGACGTGGCATGCACTTTAGCATGTGTGTGTGTGTGTGTGTGTGTGTGTGTGTGTGTGTCTCATCAGGGAATGATGGCTTTGAAAAAAGCACACTTCTCCTCAGCCCAGGGGATTTACATCGACTGTGTCAGGCTACCAGCTGTTTGGAAAATTTCACCTAACTTGAAAAATGCCAACCAAGATTTTCCAGAAGGGAATTCTATCCGTGGTCATCAGGCCTCTTGGAAAGCCAGGCGCTGACACCCCACCTGCCAACTAGGACTCCAAAGTCCCCCCAGGAAAGAGCACACCTTTCTTTCCACCAAGCCCCATTCAGAAGGAGAGATGCCAGGCCGCGCTGAGGCAGGCTTGAGGGACAAGGCGCAGGGAACGCCCAGGTGCGGGCTGGGCGGCGCGTCTTACGCGTTTTCACCAGGCCGGTGAGCGCGTCGCTGAAGCCGGCAGCCTGGGAGGCGAAGATCTTCACATTGTAGTCCATCCCGCTGAGTAGGTTCGTGATGAGGATGGTGTTGATGTCAGCACCCACGAAAGTCTCCAGGGTCGGGCCAGCAACTGAAGGAGAAAAGGGCACACATCTCAGTCACAGCGCCACGCGGGAAAAATATGCCAGGATTTGGGGAGCGAGTTGTACCCAACCAGTGGCCCAGGAGTCCCCCGTCTGCAGCGTCCAGGGCAGAGGCCGAGCTCAGCCTCCTGTCGCTCTTCAGCCTGGGACTGGCCGCCACACTGCAGGGGAAATTCAGGGCCCAAGTTCTTCCCCCCTCTTGCCCACCTCACAACCCGCCCTGCACCATACTGTGAGCTGTGTGTGTGTGTGTGTGTGTGTCAGGGACCCAAGCTCTCCAAGGACTCCTCATATCCCTTCACAGACACCCAAGTCTGGCCACAGAGGGGTGCAAGTGACAGCAGCAGCGCACTGTTCCCAGACACAAGTGCTCTGAGCCACAGGGCAAGCGGCACAACGGTTACTCTGCAGCTCCACCTTAGAAATCTTTTCTTTCTTGGAACTGGGAATCAAACTCAGGGCCTCGTGCTTGCCAGGCAGGGATCGATGCCACTGAGCTAAATCCCCAGCCCCTCCTTTCAGGATTTTTAATGCGAGATACGTGATGCTTCTATTCCAAAGCTCCCGATCAGCTGGCCTCGGGGATTTACATCTTCAACTCTGTTTCGATTCTGTCTCAGGTGGGGCCTTTGATTACGCATTAAAAACATTTCTCACTAAATCCTATCCAGATGCGCTTACCTGCGCCTCTTCCTGTTGTACCCATTCTTTAGGAGCCGGGAGTTAGTGACAGCTCCCTAGCTGTCTGCCTCTCTCCGCCCCAAGTCCGGGTGTACCCTGCATGTGACAGCTCGGGAGCTCGCCTCTCACACCCTGAACACAATGCCGCTGATCACGTGAGCGCTGCACTGAACCCGCAGCAGGACTCCCGGCCTCGCCACAGTGGTCCTTGGAACTGGGTAACGCACGTGGCAGGATATTTGGCAGCATCCGCTCGACCCCAGCCGCAGGTCCTGGCTCCCCAAGGCTGTAACCACCGCAGCGTCTCCACGGGAGGCGGACTGTACCCAGCGGAAAGAACCGCCAGCCCCAAACAAAGCCACTTAGCAAACCTAACCGGCCACATAAAAGATCCAGAGGCCAAACTGGGCAAGGAGGTCTTGCAAACTGACCTGAAGAGAGAGGAGCTGGCAGTGCTGCCTATCGGTTAATCTAGAGTGGGCCGGCCCGCCCACCCAGGCCTGTTGGCTTTTGATTTCCAGGGCTCATGCAAACGTTCATCTGTAGAAATCACCAGCGGGTATTTTACTTGTCTGAAGCCGATGACAGCAAAGGCTGAAAACTGAGACGAGGCAAGAGCAAGCTCCCAGGTGACAGACTGAAACCAATGTCATTTATTGAGCTTTTCTTTTTTTAATGTCCAGAGAATATTTTTAAATTTTTCCTGCCAAATTTATAAAAATATTTGGAGTCACAACCAAAGACCTAAAGGCCCTGGTCTAGAAACTCTAAAAGGCCTTTCCAACACCCAGGTGGTAAGAATGCTACAATACTGTAGTGGGTGCCGGGGAGCAGGGCCTCCTCCTCACAGCCCATGAACCGGGGTACAGCGGCACCCCGACGGGGCCTCACATGGGAGGCAGAGCAGAGCAGGGCAGGGGGCTGCACCTATGCATTCTGCTGCTTGGATGAGGGATGAGTTCGTCTCCCCACACCCTTTCTAGGGCCCAGGCTGAGCAGCAGGGCAGAGGACTTTTCCCAACAAATCTAAGAAAACCTTGAGACCAGAGCTTCCAAACCTGCACAAGCTGCACAGCACTGAGCCACTGAACCTGCCCTTTCCGCAGCGTCTGGACCGTCTTGGCTGCCTCCCTGCCTGGCCTGTGTTGGGCCTGAGGGACACGGAAGAGACAGCGTCCTCTGCTCTCAGGAGTCCCCAGGATTCTTCGATGAGGTGACGCGTTTGTTCACCCCTCTGGTAACACCTACCTGCCCTAACGCTGACCACCATCGACACTATTTTTCCAAACAAATAAGAGACGCCTGTTGTGCCTTTTAAAAGATAACACCAACCACTGATGAAAAGTTCACAGAAAACCACTCATCCCACAAGGCCTCGGGGCTCTGCGAGCTACGCACCGCTGACGGGCTTGTAGACGATCCTGTAGCCCTTCACGGGGCCGGGCGGGGCGTCCCAGGAGATCCGCAGCCGGTTATACCATTCCTCAGAGACCCGGAGGTTCCGAGGGCCCCAGGACGGTGCTGGGCAGGAGAGAAGGGAGCGGTAAGGGTGCTTTACAGGCTACGCGTTTGTCAACGGCTTTACAACGTTTCCTCGCAACGAGGATGACCAATTTCTGTCTATGCAATTGGTGTTGATGACCAATTTCTGTCTACGCAAACACCTAGGGGTGAAAGCACACCAGGACACACAGCGGGAAAGCTTCTGTCTGCTTTTTAGAACATGAAGTATGGGGAAAATCGTTCTTGGGATGGAACAGTTTTACCTAATGTTCAGAACGTCAGTCAGTGTCGTGTTCTTGTTTTTCTTTTTTTTTTTGAGGGGAAGGGGTGGCAGGGTCTCATTATGTAGTTTGGGCTGACCTGGAACTAGGGCCACCCTCCTGCCTCAGCCTCCCAAGTGCTGGAATTACAGGTGTGTGCCACCAAGCCTGGCCTTTTTTTCAATTAAGTTTAAGTAAACAATGGAGTCGAATGGTGTTGATGACCAATTTCTGTTCCACGTGCATCAAAGAACACACATTCCACACAATCGAGGGTGCTATTTGGACAGTTTTCATGGTGATTATTCCTGGAGGCAACCATCTGACAGGCGTTTGTTTTACCTTCATACAGTGCAAGTACATTGTTTGAAACTACTCTTCATTGATTTTTACATACTCTTTTTATTTTATTTTATTTTTATTTTTTTTGCGGTACCAGGGATTGAACTCATGACCTCACATTTGCCAGGCAGGTGCTTATGCCACTGAGCTAAATCCCCAGCCCATTCTTCATTGATTTTTGAATAAAAACCTTAACATCACACAGAGGTTCTTAGCAAACTATTTCGCATGCGGACGGATACTACCGCTGTTAATCTTGTGGCTAGAATTACTTGCGCTGTAAGGCAAGTGGACCATCCATGCCACTGAGGCCATTTTACTGACTGGAGGCCGCGGTACTAACGGCACTTGGGTAATGAGATGTAAGTTACACTTCTGCAGGAGTGGTCTGCTGTTAGGCAGGGCCCCATGCGTCTGTCTTCCTCAGTCACTGAAGGTTCCCAAGAGTTTATGTAGAGGTAAAACCCTAAAATACGGTAGAAAGCCCAATGCACGGATGCCGCCTGACGCCGAACACAGTGGCCCCTCGATGCCTACGAGTCACCAGGGTCTCCAATGCATGACAGCAAAAGCAGATGCCAGGGTCCTGGCAGCCGTGGGGTGGCAATGGCTCCAGAAAATCACCGCAGTGACTCCGAGGGCTCTTCAGGCACCGCATGGGCTTGGCCAGTCGGCGGAGGGCACAGAGCAGGCGCGGGGAGAAGGCAGAGCCCAGCACTGCTCCGCGAGGAGATCCGCAGTAGCGGAGTCAGGACTAGCGAAGACCCAGGCCACGCATAGGGGTGACAGGGTGGCCAGGGGATACCCTGGGCCACGCTAACCAATACGTGGGGCACAATCTCCCAGCAAGCACTAGCTGATTTCCTGCCCCGTGCAACTGAGGCATCACAGAAAGGCCTTGCCAGCGCCGTTCAGTCTTAAAGCAGGCTTTATGCTAACATGGAGAGCCTTTAGAGGAATAGACTCCTAAGCCTTTGGGGGCTTTGGCCAAGGGTCTGCATGCATATTCCCCTTTTGGTGATTACGGCCAAGGCATCTTAAACAACTTGCTTAGGACCCCTTCCCTGTGCCATGCTGCATAGCTGTAGCCTGGCAGGCTGGGCGAATGGGCATGGATCAGCCCCGGGCCCTCATGACACCGACTGAAGTGGGCACGAGCACTCCAGTTTGTAAACTGTGATGAATCAACGTGGAAAAGAAAGGAACAAACAAACAAACAAACAAACAGCAAACAGGCTGATTCTGCAGAATGTGGGCTACGGGCCATGGGGTATGTGGAAGGCAGGGACGGGGGAGGCAGACAGGCGAAGATCGGGGACAGGAGAGTCCTCGCAGAGTGAGGACCAGGCAGTGCACGGGGCCTGCAGGTCCAGGGAGGCGTGGGAGGCAGGCGGGGCTGCAGGACTGTTAGGAAGTGAGGACTAAAGCACCGAGGGAGACCCTGCAGCGACCAGCACTCATCCAGGGAGAGACGGCGTTTGGGTTGAAACGGGCAGAAAATGAACAGACATGAAGCATGCATTTTAGCGAATCACTAGGACATGGGATGAATCCCATACTGGAGGAGAAAGCAGTTCCTTCTCATGCCCAGGGCAGGGGAGCAACGTGCCCAAAGCCACACTGCACGTATGTGTGCAGATGGACTCTAGCACAGATCTCTGTTCCCAGATGTTTTTCTATTTTTTTGGTACCAGGGATTGAACTCACGACCTCATGCTTGCCAAGCAGGTGCTTGTGCCACTGAGCTAAATCCCCAGCCCTCTTTTTCTCTTTCGACACCGGATCCCATCATGTCTCTCAGGCTGCATTGAGGGAGCCAGCACCTCAGAGGCAGCTCGCAAGGGCAGGGTTGCACTTACAGGTTTTTCCAGGGGCAGAGACACTGACGCCTTCTCCGTCTGAGTAGATGGGTGTCACGGTGACTTTGTATTCTGTATCTGAGAGAAGGGGCTTCAAAAGGACACTGTTCTGGTTCCCAGGCACCATGACCTGTGACAGAGAACCCAAGGGCTAAGGTAAGATTCATTGTCCCCACTGACCTATGCCCTGAGCATTGATGGTAGATGTTTTTATTCATCAGAAGCAAGAAGTGCTTGACAGTGATAAGAAAAGGGAGGCATTCAGGCAACAGCATTTCTCTCTGACCCTCTCTCGGGATCTAATCACTAACACAGATGGGATCAGAAGCTCTCAGGCCCCCAGGATTAGCCTTCTCTCAACATCTCCTGGGATGTGTGAAGTACCCAGAAGTCAGAATAACAGCGGGACGTGCAGCTGGTGCTAAAGACTGGGAGGTGTTTGTCCTGCATCTCAGACGGAGGCTGCCTCTCTGCTGGGAGAGGCCCCCATGTCCTCTTGCAAACGCAGCCCCGGGCTTCCTCCTGCAGAGATGCCCTGACCCCTGCGTTTCATTCCTCTGATTAGAAAGGCTGGCTGCAACCCAGAGCAACAGGACCACAGGCCAGGCGGGGTTTTCCGAGCTGAAACCTACTTAGCAGCAACACTAAAAAAATCCTGCCGGTTTGTTTTTAAATGTCTGAAAAGCAATGTCTTCTGCAGTCTGGAAGCACCATCCCTCTGTCTCCAAAGACTGCCAAAAAAAGACTCATGGCAGAGAGGGACAAGGCAACATGCCATGGAGCTCAAGATGCCAACCAGGGCGTCCCCGAGGGGACAGTGAGGACCTGAGTAGCCACATGTCCCTGATGCTGCACAGCAGAGCTCTGCTTGTGCTCCCTAGCCAGCCGCCACGCAAGCCCTCGACTGTGTAAAGCGCTGGCCCGAGGCTGGAGAGAAGTGAGGCGGTAAGAGGAGACCCAAGCGGCTCTGGGGAGTCACAAGACCACACAGCTGGAGAAGCTTTCCATGCAAGGGCTGCTGGGTGCAATGCCAGGAGTTGAAGGCGGTACCGTCTACTTCTGGATGAGGGGAGGAACCCATAAATCAGAGATAAAGCCCTAGAAAGCCTCAAGTTGAACCCTGAGCAGCCGTTGCTAAGATATCACTAAGCTCTCAAGAGCAATGCTTCGTAATATGAATAGAGGAAGTCTGAATTAAGTGAGTCTTGTTAGATCCATAGAAGTGGTGTTGGCAGGCTCAGCAATGTCTGGATTCGTGGGCACAGGGTCCCAGGAGGCAGCTCTTGGACTAAAGGAGCCCCACTGGGTTCCAGGTGAGTTAGAAACCCTAGGATCAAGGCGGGGTTCGGAAAGCAGTGGCCATCCCAACTTGTCCTGGCTGTAGGGCAGTTCCTCCTGGGCGTTCCTCTGAAATACAGCCTTCTGGGGCCAAGGCCCAGCTGTCTGTCTAGCAAACCACCCACGCTGCTATTCCTTAAACAAGAGCACCTCTCCTGCCGAGAAGCACATGCCTGTAACCAATCGAAGCTAACCCGCAGACTACCAGACAGCAGTGTGACCATTTTGCAGGACTTGTTTATGTCACCAGGAAGTAACTGCTGCGGTCTGCAAGAGTGGACCTCCCTGATCTACCAAATACCACATGCCAGATGCTGTGCCACGTATTCAAACACATTCATGTAATTTTCACCACAACCTTTTGAGGTATGAGGTGCCATCATGCTCATTCTACAGATGGGCAAACTGAGGATCCCATGGCTCATAAAGGAGCCATATCGAAAGCCCAGGAATCTGGCCCAGGTCTTGCCTTTAATATTTGCCTTCCATTCCACGTGAATGAATTGCTTGAACTTTTTAGCCCTGCAGAAATTATCCTCAAGAGTAAACCTGAATCTCCTCCAGGCTGTGCAGAGTTCTTTCGGCTTGAGAGGTGCTTGTCTGAGCCGAGCAGAGCTAAAGACATACACGTTCTCAGAACAACTGGACACCTCGGACCACAGCAGAGCCATAAAGGACCCTCACGGTCAACCAGGATGTAAACCCAGTCTGACGTTTTCAGAAATGAAACTTTGGGTGTGGCTCTGTTGTTACCCAGAGGACTTCAGAGCAGCCCGACTGCCCGCCCGTGGCAAGCGGATCTCTGCAGGGGAAGGTTCCCTGCGCCTCCCAGGGCCCTTCTTTGCAGCTTCAGTTTCCAAACAGCGGTTTCAGTCCATCTGGATGACAAGCTGGTGGAGGTGGCGGCGGCAGAGGTTTCTAACTCTACCTTTGCAGAGCAAGATTTATATAAAATATGGTAAAAGCAAATTGCTAGGAAAGTAAGTCCCCGCGCTGTTCCAGTGGTGTCAAAGATGACCACAGCTTCTAAAGCTTAATCTTAGGGTCCGAAACGATCGCAGAGGCAGCAGGGCTGGGAAGCTCCTTGCAACTCAGACTTCCGATGGTGGTGCAGCTTTTGACACAAGACTGGGAATCTGGCCTCGCAGCCTGGGTTTTACCAGTGACCAAGAGGCCACACCACTCTGCTGACAAACGACAAACATCACTGCCACCCTGCTATGCTCCAAAGCACAGCCAAAAGTCAATCTTTATTGGGTATGTGGTGGTAGTTTTATTAATAAATGTTCAAAAACCTTTCCTTGGAAATAGGTGGTTCATTTGATGGTACCTAGAATGTAAACATTCCAGGTAACTTGGTCAAGTACACACCATTGCTCTTCTATGGTCTGACTTACAATAGTCGTATCATTCGGTCCCTCTGCCTCACCCTTTCCCCATGTAAACAAGATCGGTGGGGAAGACGGCCAGAAGTGTCCCTCTCTCCTGGCCACATCTCCTTTCTCGCTTTTACTGTATTTTACCCATCTGTCTTTCCCTGCCATGCATCATTATTTTAAGATACAATTTGATACCTGTTCAACTTCAAGACTTGGCCTAAGTTGAGCTGACTGTTCTATCTTCATTTTATAACCTAAACTTAGAGGCAGCTCACTTTCTGTCTCCAGCAATAGCGATTCTCTACGTCTATATAGCGGCAAAAAACACTTGTGAAAACATAGATACAAATTCTGAATTAATCCACAGGCAAGTCCCTATAAATTAAGAAAGTGAGCACAAATTATGCCCCCAAATCCTGTTTCATTAACATTCACTAAAAGAGCTATTTAAAGAATTCTACAGTACTTTCTGTTGTACAGCCGAAATGAAAACAAATACTTCTTCACAGTAAGTTATCACCACTAAAATTATCAATATTTTTCATTTTTATTAAAGGTTTGTTTAACTAGGGCAAACTAAATCTTTTTATTTTTTCCCCTTCATCTAGGTGTCCAAGCATTTCAAAAACAAGCACTGCTAAATGAAAATGGCAAAGTGAAAATTATCTGGAAATAACCCAAAGTAAATATTATCATAATTTTACCCTGCATAACTCATGAGTGCATGTGAGATTAAATTGTTACCCTTTCCAATGTAGCAGGAAAAATTTGCCAAGAAGCCCTATGTGTTTCTTGGAACAAGTGGGAAAAAAATACAAGAAAGCAAATAAATGTCTCACACTGGGAAACTTCTACGAGTCTCACTTTGAGGAACTAAATTACAATAGGACAATGATAGCGAAAAATAAAACACCCCAAGTTAATTAAGTGGTATGTCACACACCACACTAATATTTTTGAATTCTTCAGCCACGAATTATTTGCAATGTATGGTTGGACTGAATTTGAAATGCCACTTAGTTTGCTGAAGTGAGTGTCCACTAACTTCCCCCAAAGTCTCCCAGTCGAGGGCAGGGACCTCTGGGCTCTTCACAGCAGAGGGGCTCCTGTTTTGGCCCTGTCCTGTTCCCCCATCAGCTGGCAAGAAAACGCTTTCTGAAGCAGCCCTGGCGCTTACCACCATCTACGTACATGCATCATTTTCTTCCATCAAAGGCTTTGTGAGTAAGAAAAGGACAGAAAGAATAATGCTAGTCTTGAACAGTGATGAATTGGGGAGGCTCCTTTCCTAGAGGACCAAAAATAACATGGCAGGGAACAAAAGATGCAACTCATAAGCTAAGGAAGGCATATTTTAATGATGAGAAAGACGAATTTCTTCCTGCTAAAGAATGCAGCCAGGGGGTCTCACCGGACATGTGTTTAGGGGACAATTTCAGGTTTCAGACTAAATGGGACAATGTAGGATACATTTATAAACCCTGGAGAGGCTGGGGTTACCATATGGAAAAAATGCCCTGCAACTGTGTACTAATGAAAACATATAAATGCATGCTAAAGATAATTCAGCACACAAGTCAGAGAGAGAGACTTCCATGATGGAGAATAAACAAGAAATGACAATAAATCTGCTCAAAATGAGTTGCTATGGGTGAGACATGAAGCTATCGGTTGACAGAGGACTGTATGTCAGGATCACTTTCACCTAATGGAGAAGACCTCTGCTGTGTTCTGCCCTCACAGGCTTTCCTGAGACCTGGGTGATGGAGTTCCTAACTCTGCATGGATCTGCACGTAGAGGTACATGACACACACGAGCCCCTCTATGTCCTAATGTGATGCTCTAGCAAGCAGCCGAGGCAGCAGCAGCAATGCTGGAGCAAGGCTTCCTCAGCTTGGAGCAAGCGCTGAGGAGCAGGAGCCAGAGACAAAAAGGCCATCGAGAAACAAGCAGCCAGGTTCAGATTCAGAAAGCGCGTTAGTTGGTGGGGACGGCGGGCAGCTTGAGCCGGGCCGGGCAGCTCATGCGGTCTCTCGGCGGCCTCATTAGTGGTGTTAGGGGGGTCTGCAGCTACAATACAGACCGTTCCGACCACTTCCTCGGTTGGGTCCCCGCGAGCCGTCAGGTAGGTCACCCTAAACTGTTCCACATCGCTGTCGGAAATGTCCCACGACACCCGCAGGCTGGAGGGAGTTTCCTCATCTACAACCAGGTTTCTGATTCCTGTCTGGGAAACTGGAACAAACGCAACAGAAGGAGTTGAGAGCACTGAGCTCATCACGCCGCACAGAAGCCGTGCGGGGCTGGCGAGAGCACGGTTTGACGTGGCTGCAGGATGCAGAAACACACGAAGCCAGAGCCGCTCCCTCTGGGGGTCCGCGGGGAGTTGAGATGCTGACCAGGAGCAAACGAAAATGGGCTCGAGAGAGGCTTGCAGGACAAGGCCACAGGCCACTCCAGTCATCAGCCCCACACCTTCACTGTGAGCCCACGGAGGAGCAGGGTCACCAGAACCCCACACTGCCGCTCTGCGGGAGAAGCTTCCTGTCCGTGCAGCCAGCAGCCAGCACCCATCCCACGCCCCGTCCCCCATCTGCTCTGACACCCATCACCCCAGCACAGAGGTTGTCTCCTCCCTGCCACGTCCTGACTCCCCTCCTGTGTTGCTGACTCATCCCTCCTTCTTCCCAGGGCTTCTTTTCCTCTCTGCCGTCTCCTTTTCCTCTGTCCATCTCCACCACCTCCTCTACACCTCCTTGCTCTTCATTCACCCATTCATTCACTGGTTCATTCAGAAACAATCACTGAACTCCTCCTATAGGTCACACGACGCCGGGGCTTGGAGACAGACGGTGATTAGCTTTGGACAAAAACAGCAGAAGCATCACAGGTGAGATAGGACAGTGGCATTTACCTGGCAAAGGGAACGGAAGGGAATTTGCAGCAAGGAGTTCCAGATGGAAGGAGCAAATGGAGGCGGAACGGGAGCTATGGTTGAGGCCAGGAAGAGAAGTAGAAACTATCGGGAAAGATTTTGATGTTACAATAGAGCTTAGGGCTCCGTAAAGATGAACAGAGGAGCAAATACGTGGGAAACTCACAGCTTCTGAGGTGTTTCAGACAGGCCAGTGAATGATATTACTCAATTGTTGTATCACCAGTTGTCTCTGCAGATAGTTCGGAGGTGTATTGCAGAGGCAGAGAGAGCTCAGCTGAGAGAGGAAATAGTCCAAGTTGTTCCCCACAGAAATATCTGCACAGACCATGATGTGAGCAGCAGAAGTCACTGAGACAAGGGAAAGGCAAAGAGCCCTGGGGAGGATGACATGCGGTCATACTCAGAGAAGCAAGTGGGACTCCAAGACAGAGATGGACCCGGCGGACAGATGTCACAGTGAGAGGGTGGACGCCCGAGAACTGCGGGGGCAGAGGTAGAGAAGAGCTTGGAGGCTCTGCGGGTAAAACATGGCCTAGTCTGCCATGGAAAACAGTTAGGAACAGCTCTTCTCTAGCTAATGATAGAAATGAAACTGGAAGAACGCTTCTCTATCTCAGTCGGACAGAAGTAAGCAGGTCCTATGTGCCCTTACCTGATGTTACGGGTCTGGTTGGTTCTACGGTGGTGGCTGGTTCTGTCCAAAAACTGTCAACTAAGCACAAAACAAAAAGTAGGTGCTACTGTGAGATCCTGTAAAAGCAAAAGCTCCATATATCCATGTAAATGGTTGGATCGACTGTAAAGAACATTTCACCTACGTGGTCGTGTTTCTTTCCAAAACAAGTCTGTCAATGGTTGGAAGACTGAAAAATGAGTGGTCACCTAAGGGAGACATACCTGCCCCAAGATAAGAAAACTGAAACCGAAAGAGGCTCAAGTTTCTTGTCATACTTGCTAAGCTTCACATAAACATGGGATTCCATCTACCAAATCGCAGTTTTCCAATTATTCTGAAGCTTTGATATGGAAAGGAAAATAAACATGTGTAGACCAAGGCGTGAAAGGGCTGCTGACAAGACCACCAAGGCAGGCGACGCGCTGGGGCAAGAAGAGCACCTGCATTTCTTGCATCCACTCTGGGCCTGCAGGGTCTGCGGCAGCCGAGTGGGGCTCCTGCGCATGTGCAGACCATGCCACACCCACCTGGTGTGTCCACCCTGCCCACCCAGCCCGTCCAGGGACAGTCCAGCTCCCACAACCAGGGATGCAGGCGTGCTGAGTCCCAGCCCCTTCGCCTCAATTTTGGACAATTCAGAAGGACGATCCCAAAGCTGGAGCATGTAAAAGGCCTCGCTGAGGACTCAGCTCCACCTTCTCCCGGGCCCTGTCTCCTGATAGACCTTTGGGGTGCAACTTCCTGTCTCCAGCTCTGGCTCCCAGGAACCCAATCTGAGAGAATTTAATATGTGCTTAATACTTCATATTAAAAAAAAAAAGATGGGATAAATCACTCAGTGGGTGCATTTGTGCAAAATTATTGGAACCAAGGTCAACTTGGAAAATTCCAGTAACTCTTGAACTCTAGATTTCTTTGTTTGCCAGCTTCTTCGTGCATAAATCACTCCACCCATCCACCCAGCTACCCATGCGTGCAGAGCCCACCCATTCCTTCAGTGAACACTGCAGTTAAAATGCACCAAATGCTGAGACTGTAATAACAGACAGGATGGATTGGTCCGAGCCTCCAGCGTTACAAGAGTCTAACTAAGATGCTTCACCTATCGGTTTCGTAGAAGGTAGTGACCCCTAAAGAATTCTGGGGGGCAAAGTGAGAGAGAAGCCTCCACGGCCTAGGCTAAAGCTGAAGGAGGGAGAACCTAGCAAAGGAAGTTGGCATCGCCAAGTCCATGCTGGCCAGAGAGACTTACGCGTGGTCCCCACGGCGGTCACCACCTCACTCTCAGTGCCGTCATCCAGCACAGCCAGGAGAGAGACTTCGTACTCGGTGCCGGGGTCCAGGCCTTCGATGACGTAGGAGTCCTGCTCCTCCTTCAGAACCACCTGAAAGGGTTTCTGCTTGGTCATTAGGTTCACTTGAATGACAGGAGGGAAGGAGGTTAAGAGATACACAGATAAAAAGGAAAATGTCATTCGGAGCAGAAGCAAGAAATAACCAGGCACAACAAACTCTAGGCTGGAAATCAATCATAAAGTTGGACTAAAGAACATTTCCTTCTCCTTCCTTCAGCAGATAGCTTAATAATATTGCAAGAGTGGCATTTGGAAGTGTTATTAAATGTCACTCAAGAAAGTCAAAGAATCTGAAACTATATAAGGTATATAATAAATGCCCTGATAGCAATACATTTTAATCTTAAATAAAAAAGACGTGACATTTATGAAACCAGTAAATATCCATCACTTCCGAAGTTCCCCGTCTACCTGGAATGAACAGCTCCTGTGTAGCAGCAGGCATGCATGTCCAGCTAGCGAGCTGCCCGGGGGTTAACCTGGGGCTGTTTCAGGGCACCCACCTCTTCCGTCTTCCCGCCATAGACCGGGATCCACATCAACTTGTGCTGCCCCTCCTCAGCCGAGAGCGGGTGCCAGGTCACTCGGAAGCCGTCTGTCTTCACCTCATCAATTTCCAAGTACTGCTGGGCTGGGACTTCCTCTGTCGGCCCAGGAAGGAAATTGTGTTAGGAAATGAGCAGGTTAGGAGGCCGAAGTGCAAGCCAGGGATGGCCGCAGGAGAGACTCCTCAAGGAAGCTGTTGCTTTTGGAAAACCACAGGAGGCCGTGGTGTGCCAATCAGTGCGGTGTGGGCTGACAGCATAAATCAGGAAACACACCGAAATCAGATTTTCCAGTAATTACAGAATTCTTAGCTTGTTTACTTGGCTCTTTTCATTAAGTAGAATAAATAAAAATGCCATATTCGTTGTTTTATCAAGATATATGCCAAATAGTTTCAGGAAATTGACAAATAGAGACTGGAGAAATGGTCCCTTTTAGCTCTCCGTGGCACAGTGGTTAAATCTGTCCCCGGTAGGAGGCTGAGTCCTGCCTGGGGAGATTTCACCACTTCCGTGTTTTACATCATGTGATGTCATCAGAAGTACAGTTTCACCTGCGAGATCCTTAGCTATTCACAGTTCACACACTTTGGGGACGCACAACTCTAACAGCACCCCAAATAAACATCTCTGGTGTTCATCTCTGTTATCTGAGTTCAGAGGTTTTAAAAGTCAGACAGGACACCCTGGGAATTCCACCCTTGGGAGATTCCGAGAAATCATCGCCTTCCTCTGTCACGTTAGTTCTCAATGCAGACGCCTCTTTTCCTCCTAATGACTCTCCTCTCCACAACATAGGACTGGGTTTGCTTCCCAGTGCAGGCAGTAAGTTCCAGAAAGTGGACAACAGAATCGTGAAAAAAGGATTCATGGTATTTATTGGGTTCGTATAGAACCAGTTTACTTTAAAAGTATTTAAGACATTCCTTATTGTGTTAAGCCTTCTGGCTTCATGAGAACATAGTATCAGCTGTAGAATGATATATTAAACAGTATGAAAATGTCTTTTCATGGTCAAAAATTGTTGGATATCAGCCGTTTTGGAAGTTCAAGTTAATGTACCTATACATGAATAGAAAAAGGTCACAAAAATTTTACATCTAGGAATAAAAGAAAAAGTCTGAGATCACAAAGTGAGTAATATAGTTTCTAAAAACTTAGACTTTTAAATTTTAGATGGCCTATTTAGCCAGGATACACACTACTTATCTAATTGCTTACTTGTTAATGATTTTACTCATTTATTTATTGACAGTACTGAGAATTACATCTAGGACCTTTGCGCTGAGCTATATCCTCAGTCTCTTTATTTTTTATTTTGAGACAGAGTCTTGCCAAGTCACTAAAACTCCCCTGGCTGGGAAGTTTCAATTTGCCAATCCTCCTGCCTCAGGCTCCCGGAGTTCTGGGAGTACAGGCATGGACAACCACTCCTGGCTCGCTAATGTTTTAAAAATTAAAGTGCAATCTGTTTTTTAAAAAAATCACCATTGAAGAAGCTGTTGCAAGGTTGGCTTCTGCACAGCTCCTGCTGAAAACCCTGGGGGATCCTGAAGCTCACCTGTGGTGAAAGTTCCGACCAGAGGCAAAGACTGGCCTTCGTCGTAGATGGAGAAAACGGCGATGGAGTACTGGGTGAGCGGGGTCAGGCCTTTCAGAGGGAACGTGGTGATGGGGTCCACCTCAACCTGCAAAACACAGCAGTCCTGGCAGCTGCGCCCGGGATGCCACCCTGAGCGCCACCTGAGCAGAGGATCACTGTGGTCTTGCTCCCTTGGTGGAGAAGAGAGCTAGGAGTGCTGCCACACAGACCGCTCAGTGGTACAGACAGCTCGTGTGTAGACATCTCTCATCTTCCACCCGCAACGGTGGAAACCGATAAGGTGGAGACAGACAGGCTCCGAGTGACCTGGTACCCGCTCTGCCCACGGGGGCAGCACACGATGCTGTGGCCAATTCTTTCTTGGGATGATTTTGGAGCCAGAGCTGGAGAAGTCAGTGACCCCAGGGCTCTCTGCCACCAGCTGAGACACCAGACGGGGGATGAAGTCACCCAGCAGCTCCCACCTGGTCACACCCCTAAGAGAGGCGAGTGACACCTCAGGGGACAGCATGTGCAGGGCCAAGTGGCCCCCCAGAGCTGGGCCCACACTGCAACACAGAAAGCCCCCTGGGAATGTGTGTGTCCCTCTGAAGGAGGGACTGATGAGTCCGCGGGTCCTTCCTAACTTGTGCAGACCTCGGCCTGGGGACCGCCGCACAGTTCACAGCCACTAAGTCACTCAGTTCTCGCCACGCCACTGCAGGGCGGCTACCCACTGTCCCTGGTGTCAAGGCAGGAGGCGCGTTAGGGTCTCAGGCCAGAGGGAACCAGCTGGACCTCGGACTTAAACCCAGGTGTTTTGGACTTTAAATCCTGTTCTCTTAGATACTTCCTACAGGAGGGTCTCACTATTCAAACTCACAGAAAGCACAAATCCATACTTCAACTAGGAGTGCAAAACTGTACTTACATACTACTTTCTGATGCTTCAGCGTGTCATGGTGAAGCCCTGTTGAACCCTGAGAAAGCATCAGGGACCCCACACATGTTATTTCATGCAGACACTTTCCCCTTCCACCCCTGGGTGCCTATGATGGTATTTGTTCAAGGGAGAACCAGAAGGCCAAAGAGCTTGCAAGTTTCTCCCGTGCCATAAAACCCTTAACTAGCATGCATGTTAGGCCTTGACTTTATTTCTAAATTGCAGATCTGTGACAAATGAGGACTTTGCAAAGATATCAAACATACACAAAAGCAGTTAAAACCCAAAATTTTTTAGGTACACTGGGAGACTAAAGGGAAAAATGTATATAAGCACATACACATTCCTCTTCTTACTAGATAAATAAACAGACAGACTAGTAGTTATACATGTGAACATATAACTGTGTTTCTATATCTGTTTTAAAAGATCTAGGTTATTTCCTAAACCATTTTATTTGAGACTATACTTTATATAATTTCACCATTAGTTATTTTACTTCATCAAATAAAGGCCTTTAGGTATCATTTATTTTTATTAGTTATAATATTCTAGAACAGATTTTATTGCTAGTGCTTTTACAATATGGAGGAAGGGTCGGGGATTTAGCGCAGTGGCATAAGCGCCTGCCTTGCAAGTGCGAGGTTGTGAGTTCGATCCCCGGTACCAATAAAACAAAATAAAATGTGGAGGAGTTTGAAAAAAATGGCGACAAATAATCATGAGCTCATTGTTTGCAACTATTTTTAAGAACAGTTCTGCGAGCTTCCAGCTAAAACTTCAGTCTAACTTCACAAGGGATTGACAAGGAGAAGTAGAATCCAGAGAGGAAGAGCAAGTGGGCAGAGAAATATTAATTACATGTAAAGCAAAAGCTCTTGTGGTCAGTCACACATCACCTACCAAATCCATCCTAACTGGCAGTTCATAAACAGTTCAAAATATTTCAGGGATTTCTGAAAAGCCCAGTTGCTGCCTTACCTACACGTAGAAGCTTAAGTTCATAGAAATTTAAGCAAAATCTGGTAGAACCATTCACCCTTAAAAATCAAATATTTCAAAATGACATGAAATACTTCTCCACTTAGATCAAAGATGCTTATCTAGCGACTGTGAGCCTTAATCTCATGGCTAAGAACTAAGAATAAGGAAACACACACAGGCTAAACCAGATCATTAAAAACCCAGGCATGGGTTATGCAGCACATTCAATCAAATGTCTTCAGAGCCTCATTTGAAACCCATTTGCTGATATTTTAAATTGAGTTTCACCAAGTGTGATGCTCTAATTTCCCAGAACAAGTTAGAAATAGCAAATTCCAAAGGATGCACAGCAAAAAAGCACAAATACATCCTCAGCCACTCTGCTAGCTTGGGACCACTCCTGACAAAAACGAACAGCACAGAATCTATCAGGAGAAGCCCTGACAGTTGCTGCAGTCTGAATATTAATACCCGACCTGGTGCAGTGACACTGGCATGCCAGGCCTCGGGCGGGGTCTCTGGTAAGAGAGGTCACGCCAGCCTGTGTGCTCACCCTTCATGGGGGGATCGGGCCTTCGCAGGACACTGAACCTGCCAGTGCCTTGCCCTGGGAGGCCCCAGGCTCCGAGCCATCACTACTGTGCTTCCGTGGTTTGCGAGTCACCCAGGAAACGGGCTATGGACCGAGAGAACGGTTGCACAGTTATGGTTATGAATATCATGGATTTGTATATTTGGCTTTATTAAAAATTTATTACCAAAGAAGGATGCTCCATAGTGAAAAAAATTAGTGAATATAGTCTCTATGTTGCTTCGGTTGTTCTATCTTCAAGTTGGTAATTTTCATGGAAAAATAGAAACTCCTGTATCTCACCAAGAGCCCAGGACTTGGCCGCCCGCCTGGACCTTTGGGGCACAGGAGCTGGATGGGTGCACGCTTCCGCCTCACCCTACTCCCTGTCCCTGACCCCCATTGTCCATTGTCATTCATCATCGGCCTCAAGCTGACTTTCTTTAAGTAGAGGATTTCTTCCCTGTCCATGTGTCCCAGATGGAAATGCGAAGCAGAGCATGAGCTGGCTTCCCGGTTCCGGGAGACCCTGGTGAGGGCCTGTCTTGGGGGGAGTCTCTGTCTGCACACGTAGTGTGAGCAGCTACCTCGCTCACGGCATACCCGCCGTACCCCCCAACACAGCCAGAGCTGCAACCCCTGGGGAAGTTGTTTGTTTATTACTGGGCCCAAAGAGACACTTGTGGTTTAATCTTTTTACTGCTCCAGGTTCCTGTCTTCAAAAAACAAAGCAACTAGTCCCAAAGGCCTCAGATTCACCCCAACCATTTATCCTCAGGACCTATGGGGCTTTTGGGGAGATGGTGGATGGCACTTATGCAGGTGGGGAAATGTACAGACTGACCTTTGGCTTCACAGAATTCCTTATGAAAGTGCGTTTCATAAAATATTACTTGGACTTAACTGTCAGAAAACATTTGTCTCGGCATATGAAAATACTTGCTTTATTTGGTCAGAAAATAGAACTGATGTAATCCAACATTGTTCCCATTTGTCTTAGCTTCCTGGACCAACATAGGGAAAAATAAAACAAAAATAACCTCGCTATCTTGCTAAAAACATATTCCTGTAAGGCCTTTCTGTAAACATTGTCACTGCATGTAAGATACTGTATCTTCCTGAGTTTTGTAAGTTCCATTATTTGAAAGTATCTTCTTAAACAAAAGTTGAACTGTTAATTTTTGAAATTTAGGCTCATCTCATGAGGCTGTCAATGTACTTCGCAGCAGAGGGACAAACTGGGTAAGCAGAGCAGATTTCCGCGAAGATGTGGACGTACCCATTCCCATCAGCCAGACAGGTCTCGGGAGACCACACCGATGAACATTTCCCACCCTATGGGCTCTGCTTATGTGACCAGCGGCCTTCCAGGACAGGTGGGAACCGAATTGCTGACCACCTGGAAGCCAGGCAGTGGCTTGTGGCAGCTCCTGCCAATGGAATATGGTGGAGGTGACGTCAAATGACTTCAAAGCCTAGGTCATGAAAGGTGACACGGTCTCACTGTGGACCTGTGTCCTCGGCCTCCTGAGCTGTCCCCTGGAGCTGTGTGCTGTGGAGACGCAAAGGTCTGCTCCAGCCCCTGCCACCAGGCTTTGATCCGGCAGCCTTTAATGACACTCAACAACCTTGAAACAGACCCTTCAACCTCTGCGACTCACCTCATTGATTTCAGTCCCGTCTGCGCTGGTGTAGACAATGCGGTAACCACTGATCTTCGTGGAGGTCGGGTCCCAGGATAATCGAGCGCTGCTAGAGCCGATATTGGAGATTCTCAGGTTTCTTGGTGGAGTCAGAGGTACTTTTCGGTGAATGGAAGAGAAAAATCATTAAAAATTTAAATGACAGATATGTAAGAAAAGATAAGAAATGGCATCTTTGACTTCCAAACTATTTCATATGAAAAATGTCACCCAGACAATAATTTATCATCCTGAAACAACTAGTAAATTATCTCACAAAAAATTGATAGTGTTGTCTCATTAATGAAGAAAAGAGTGTTCCCAGTAGAGAGTGAATTGCAATAAGGTATATGCGCTAATAAGAGTTCAGTGATTTTCTTTGCCTTTTTTCTGCAGTTGGAGCCGTCAGGATAGCCTGACCTAAGTAAGAAATGTAATGGATTAAAAATAAGGACACCAGAAATCAAATCTTAGCTTTTCCACTGGGCTACCTTGTGGCTCTTTGGAAGCCACTCCCCTCATCATCTTATAATTCCCCACACACATAATGAAGGTGCCAGCTGCCGTCTCCACATGGGCATCTATTTGTCGTCTCCAACGAACCCATCAAATCCCAGGTCGGGGACTCCTCCCCAGCCCTCTCCTCCCTCCATCCTCCTCTCTGAGCAAATGGAAATGCTCCACTTCTGATGGTTAAAACAACCAAAAACCAAAACCCCAGAGTCATCCTGGATTCTTGTTGTGCTCACAACCCCCTTGCGGCCTGAATCCTCCACCGTCTGTTCCCCTCAGTCCTACGGCTGCCACCTTGGTGGAAGCCACTCCCTGCTCCCAGCTTGGGTTTCTCAGAGGTCCCTCCAGGTAGAGCTTTCTCAGATGAGCAGCCAACACCACGCGAAGTCTGTTCCTCTGCCCAAAACCTCGCCCAGGGCTCCTAACTCCCTCAGCTCTTACCACAGCCATGGTGACTCCAGGTGACCAGACCCCACCAGGTGGCTGCCCCATCTCCCAAGATTCCCTCCTTGGCTCAGGCTACTTGCTGCCATTCTTCCTGGTGCTGGACCTTCCAGGTATGGTCACTCCCAAGACAATGCACTTTCACCTCTGGGCGTCTCCCTTAGGTACCTGCATGGTTGGGCTCCCCACATGTCAGGTTTCTTAACACAGCCGTCTTCTTGGGGAGACTTTCTGCGGTCATCTCATGTAAAACAACTCTTCTACCCCAACACTACCACCTGCCTTTTCTGCCTTTTTTTTTTTTGGCATATTTTTAGTTTACTCTCTCCCCCAATGCTCTGTAACCTCAGAGGATCGGAGAATTTAGTTTAATTTTGCTCCTAGCAGTATCCCCAATATGCCAAGTACTCAAGAAATATTCAAGGCATCAATGAGGAATTACCTGCCCTGAGTGGATGATAGTGGTTTTGTCAGCCTAAATAAAAACAAGCACTTCACCGCTGCTTTAAAATTAGAGAAATATTGACTTTCCTGTAGCTTCCTGACTATCAATTCCATGGTTTTGAATTTTTTGGTTTTATGAACTTGTGTGGATTTATAGTAAAAATAGTCGCTGACATTACTGAATGCTTCCCCGAGTCTGACACACAGTAGCGTGTGCTGTGCCATCAAATCCCAGCTTCAGACCGCAACATCCCCACTGTATTAACAACAACGAAGGCAATGAAGTCGCGGTCCCGAGGCACAGAAGAGGAGTGAGAATTTAACCCAGGAATGGATTCACTGGCTCCAGATCCTACAGCGTTAACTAGTGTGCTAACCCCTCCCCCACACACCCCACCACACACCACCACGTGATCCCAGATGGTGCGGGTGCAGCCAACGGGGCAAAGACCCTGAAGACAAGCCGTGGCGACAGAAGCTTCCTGACCCAAAGGGACAACTGTCCATTGGTTTAACACCCACTGATTCTCTGACAATGAAGGGCTCGTCAGAATTAGGGACACTGAATCCTCAAGAGGCCAGAGAGAAAGTGCAGGAGAGGGACAAGTGGCCTGAGGAGGACCATGCACGCTTGGCCCTGTTTTTCCAGCACCCAGCTGCGCTTGGCAGGATAGCAACACAAAGTCTGGCGCTCTTAATGCATAAAACTGCCAGCCTCGGGACAGGCGGCCCCGGACAGCACCGTTCCAGCGGCCTCTTGTCTTGTTTTCTTTAAATCAACTGTGATTCATGGGAAAGAGTTGTACATATTTTTCAAACCTATAAATAAATGAATCTTTCTGTGTGACGTAGAGGAGTTGGGAGAGTTTTTCTTTCAAACAGACAGTGTCCAAAAATTTCACTCAGCCAACCATCTATTAGATAATTTCTGGAATGATTCTTTTCTTCTTGGGCCCCAGTTTGGTTTGTTTGCTGTTTTGAATTACATCGACCTTTCTCGGAAGAGGGAGAAAATGAAATGGCTGTGGGAAAACTTATTTCCTTATTATTCAACTTGTGTGTTTTCCCAAGTAGAATCTCAAAGCCAAAGGCCCGGTAGAAACTGTGGTCTTCTCTCGTCCCAAACCTGGGAGCATAGCTCACCCTCCAGCTTACCTTTGTTTGCTTCTGTTTTAAAGGATTAGAATACAGCTGTATTTTTAATGGTGTATGGTAAACCTTTTTAATTTGCCTTGGCAGTATTTTTGTCTATCATTTTTTTTTAAAAAATAGATAAATATAGACATTTCCTAAAAATATGAGTTGCCTATATTTAGTTTAGAATTAGTCTTAAGTAGAGCACTTGCCTGGCAGGTACAGAGTTCGGGGTCTAATTCCCAGCACCACCACAAGAGAAAAATAAGCCAAAATTAGACTCACCAATAAAAAAATATACTCGATTAAAAAATGCAGGGACCGGGGATTTAGCTCAGTGTGTAAGTACCTGCCTAGCAAGCGCAAGGTTGTGAGTTTGATCCCCAGTACCAAAAAAAAAAAAAAAAAA